>JAQIXP010005553.1:0-10335 GCA_034700285.1 Proteroiulus fuscus
AACATGTTTTCAAGAATCCACTTTCACATATAAATCGTTTTTAAAAATATTTTTGCGAAATTACCATTTTCTCAAATATTGCTTAATGCAAAAATTGCATTAAGCAATATTTGAACACTCCCAATCTTACGTCGTCCATCTTACAGCTTTGTTATGAAAATGTGATGTCATGCCCTCTGTGGAAGAAAATTCAATTTATTACTTAAAGGAGAAGTCCAGTGAAAAATGAAAAAAAAAAATATATGTTATAGGATGTAGTTTAGTTAATGAATGGAAGTAAATCTAAATTCGTTTTTGAAAAATAACGTAAGTCAATAAAATAAATTTAAGTTGAAAAAAATTTAGTCATGACGTCAGCATGGAAACGTGCTCCCATGCAAACACATTGACACTCTTTCCATGCTGACGTCACGGCTGAATTTTTTTCAACTTAAATTATTTTTTTTATTTGCTTATTTATGTTATTTTTCAAAAATGAATTTCGATTTACTTCCATTCACTCTAACATGAACATACTGTATATTTTTTTCATTTTTCACTATAGACTTCCCCTTTAAAATTGCAATGGCATCAGTATTTGAAATATCCTGTAGATGAACAAGTTTACAGAGGGCGTCGCAGTTTAATGAAAGCAACAATGAGGTTGTACTGGAAAGGTGTTTTAAACCTGGAAATTTACTTAAATTTTTCTTTTAATAGGGAAATTAAATTTCTCTAAAACAGCATGTATAGGATAGTCTGTATATGGCATATAGGGTGTATAATTCGTAGAAAGTTTTATAACATTCTACGAATTACAATAGATATGTATACGTGGCAAAGTCTCACTTCATACAAAAGTTAAAAGGAAAGTCTCACTGAGACTTTCAGATATTAATGAGATCAGGCAATATGGTGCTGCCCATGTTTTCAATTATAATTGCGATTTCTTATTATTGGTAAGTTTAATTCCAATATTATTTGTATTTCTAAATTTTGTTCTAATAGTCGAGTATTATAGCTCTATACGAAGCACTTGACATGATGTGAGACTTCCCCTAAGAAAATCCATTGATTGACGTGTAACACTTGTATGATACATCTTGAAAACTCGAAAAACATGTTGACTAAAAGCATTTTCTCACTTGTAATGATTTTATCATATAAAATCTAATTGATGAATGATTATGTAAATTTTCCATTCTACTGCTTCCTTCTTCTCAAAAAAACTAGGCATAGGCCTATATCAAGGTTCATTGGAATGGTACTTCTGGATAACCTACAGATTTGTTACGAAAAAATGGCTGTGTTGAACCATATTACATTAGTCATGTCCAGGACAGATGGCGTGCTGCCAGTTGCAAATGCTCTTCAGACGAAATTTGAAACTGGGCTCTGAATTTGAAAGCTGCCAGGGGGGCATGGGGGGGGGGATTGTCTTGTCTCGGGTACCATGAATGACATGATTGAAACACAATTCTGTAGTACCTCACTGAGAAGTTTACAACCCCCAAACCATTCAATGGAAGCTTGTGCCCAACCCAGGGGGAACTCGCGTGTGTAGTCGCATTTTGTGTCTCGCAAATGTGAATAGGACCATTATGGAGACCGTTTTTGAAAATCCTGCCCAAAACCTGCTTCCCTACTTGTTAGTGTTTTCTTAGATGGTTACAGATGTCCAGTATTTCCTGTACTTACTTATTCTATATTCCTTGCTTTTTCCCCCATAATTTATCAATATTCAGTCATTATATGCCGCATTTCTTTAACTCTGAAGGTTTGATTATAGTCAAATGTCAAATTCTTTGAACACTAAACTGGTATTAGGCCTACTTAAAACCAAAAATTAGTGTTTCAGCTGGCTTGTAAAAGTCACCCATGCATTACAGAAATGCATCTGAAATGCATTCAGTCTGTCTTTAAAATAAGATTTCATTAATTCCATTGCTGATGAATTTAGATGTATTAGGTCATATCCAATTCAATTCAACTCAGTACCCTACAATCAGCATATAATAATGCCATTTGGTAGGGGGTTAATTATCCCACATTCAGGAGGATACTCCAACGTCATAAAGTGGTGACTTAAAACATCATCGTTAAATTGAATTTCTAACAATTCTTTACTATCCTTAGGAAAATTATTCCATTGTCTTATTGAACGTAAGAAAAAGGACCAATAATAAGCATCCGTTTTAGCACGAATTTCTTTCAGAGGATTGGAGTGAACATGCCTACCTCTAGCGTTAGTATTAGGCTTAAAAGATATCAGAAACCAAATTTAAATTACGAGGCAATGTAAAATTTTCAAACAAACCCATGCTTAAATCTTCCCTTCGAGATCGCAAAGATTCTCAATTTAGAGAACGTAGCATCTCGGTCACACTAGCGGTCCTTTGGTAATTACCTTTAACAAATCTAGCAGCTCGACGTTGTATCATTTCAATGGACTGTAGATGGGTTATCTTGGTGGATTGTATCCACCAACATTCTAATTGGAACTTTGGCTCTTAACTTCACTAAATTTGGATTTAGTTTCAGATATCTTTAAGATATCTGCAATGCAATGCAATATTCACTGCAATGCAATCCTCTGAAAGAAATTTGTGATAGAACGACGGATGCTTATTACTGGTCCTTTTTCTTACGTTCTATAAGACAATGTAATAATCTTCCTAAAAACAGTTCAAAATTGTTAGGAATTCAATTTAACTAGGTGGGAGTATCCAACTGATTGTGGGATAACCTCCCTACCAAATGGCAACATGATATGCTGCTCGTAGGGTACTGAGTTGAGTTGAATTGAAACTGAATTGAATGACCTTGAAAACACATTTCAAGATCATCGAAAGTAATAACATTGAAAGGAGCTTTTGAGGGCATCTGGCTCTTTCCCCCTTCCCCCCGTGATGCATAACTGATTGTCAATAAATCATTAGAAATTTTTTAAGGATTTGTGCTGATCTTTTCATCAGGGAAGATAGCAGTTTGTTACTAAATAAAAACAAAATGGTTGTATATCCGGATTTTTGCCTCTGCCGCCACAATGCATTTCTTGGTTTATATGCATAAGCACCCCCTTCAGAGTAACAATAAATGGTTCTATTTTTGCATTGAAGTCGTAAACTAAACCTTTCTACCAAACGGTCATGCTTCACGACAAAATACCTGCATTAATTACACGCAGACTCGTCAAACTGCATTGTTGAATATCAGCAAACGTGCCTTTTGGATATGAAAATAAAGTAGGGTGGCTTATTTTACGCCTGTTTTAATAATAACTGGCCTTCAGGTGAAAGCAGGGGGGGGAGGGGGGGGGCCTCCTTTGGAGGCACGAAAACCCAAGGCGTTGTTTCAGTTACCTGAGTCACTACTGCACGCAATGGCTGATCTTGATTTTCGAAACTAGCTCAGAATCTGTGATAATGATTTCATTTTGATTGCGTGTTTTAGTTGAAACCTGTTTTGCATGAATATCACTTTGTTAGTCTCATTTTGGAAGCTATTTATTTTTTTTTAGTAAAATGTGAGTAAATGGCAAGAAATTAAAGGGAAGGTCCCACTTTGAAAGAAGTGGGTTGTATGAAAAGGAGCATGAAAAATTAGGAAAGGCATGGGCAGGAAATTGCAATTTGATTTGAGCCCACCAATCAATTAATAAAATGTCCTGACTAGGCCTATGTGGATTTGGTTGAAAATGCAAAGCCCAAATAGACGCCATATTATGGACAGCATAGAGCACCCTCTACTGGATAAAAGGCATCAACTCTAATAAAATATGTAGACGGGGATGTCAGCAGGTCCTAGAGGGCGCCACCAACTTTCAGTGTCTGTTGAAATCTATTGAAAAATGGCGCCTAACGTGTATTTGACTAACGTCGTGATTTCTTCAATATATGGAAACTTTCCTGCAATTATTATTGCCACAGCCATTCATATATCCTACATGTAGTAAGTGTGTACAATTTAAATACCACTTGTTAGAAAGTGGGACTTTCCCTTTATGACGAGTACAGGTGTTACAGATGTCCTGTTATTTTCTTGCTGGACTCCTATATTTCTCTCATATTTTGGCAAATTTTCCTATATTTTACACATTGTTTATCAATTTTCTTTCATTTTATGCTTTACTTATATAAAATGTCATAAGTTTTTAATGAATTACTAATTAAAGTTGGGACAAATTTCACCATTTTATGAAAAAAGGCTAGACTGAGCAGATGTTGTTTTCTGTGTCACTAGAACTAGGTCTATTATAATACATTAATTTCATAAATTTGAATTCATTTTGGATGAATTATATCATTAAATGTAATGGGAAATATAATCTCTTAAAAATTTTGTGAAAATCATATTATTTGGGGGGAAAATTATTCAGGAAAATACTGGTTATATGGCGAGAATTCTTATAATATAAATATTCCTAAATTTGTGAAAAAAATTCCAGTAGTAAAGGTAATTATTTTTTTTTTGAAAAATAAATAAATAAATAATATTTCTTAATTTTGGGAAATAAATGGCATTATGTTTCATAGCCTAAATAGGTTAGCAATTATTTGAGTACGAGATATTAGCCTGTATAGTGCATAATATTTATGGGAGGTGTAATGGGATGAAAGTGCATTGAATTCTGCAGTATTTCTATGTTAAACGAAATAGTGAGCTGGAAAATTTGAATGGACCAATCAGAATGAAAAAAAATTGATTTCATTAACTTGTTGTTCACCCTTTTGTTGAAATTAATGTAGTTAAAGCTGTAGCAATGCACATTAAAATTGAAGATAAGATGCAATTTTGCTTTAACGACTAATTAAGAACGAAATTACTGTAATTATTTTGGGAAATATAAGACTGAAAAAAATCATAAATGGAGGCTGTTTGAGTATAAGAAAGGTCATTATCAGAAAAATATCCATTACACCACTGTGTTCGAGAGTTTGTATGACTGGGAACTGGACCTAATTTAAATATTTATTAATGCCATAAAATTAAGCAATTGCTATGTTATGATCCCTACTAATGATATTCCATGTACACTGTATAGTGCACTTTTCAGGGCGACCTCTTTAGTCTAACCCTTTGTATCTTTTACATTTATACCTGTAATGGAACCTTCAAGAACTACTTATAAGAATCATTTCAACCCATTCAAAAGAAGAACCAGTTCACCTAGTTCGGGCTCAGTTTTGCTTTTAAATATTTTATTAAGTCAAAAAGCTTTGTTGCCTTGGAAGCCATGATTCTGGGAAAGTACCACCTTGTAGCAAGTGCTAAATATTTAAGTTGTTCACACTTACTAGATATGAATGGCCGTGACAATAATAATTGCAGCAGTTTCCATAGTGAAGAAATAATGATGTTTGCTAAATACATGTTGGGCGCCATTTTCCCATAGATTTTAGCAGACACTGAAAGCTGGTGGCGCCCTCTAGGACATGCATGTGCACGTTTTCCATGAGAGCTGATGCCTTTTATCTTGTAGAGGGCGCTACACACAGTCAGTTAAATGGTGCCTATGTGAACCTTGCATTTTCACCCAAATCCATGTATTCAGGGGAGTTTATTTATTGATTGGTGGGCTCAAAATTGTAATTTCCATGCCTTTCCTAATTTTTCATGCGCTTCCTCCTTCAACCAACTTCTTTCAAAGTGGGACATTCCCCTTTAAATTCCAAAATTTGTACAAATAGGAATTTTCGAAGGCGGTCATAATAGCCAAGATGGCTGCCAGTCTGTCAGTAAGTGCAAAGCATCATGAAAAAATATTTTAATTTGAGCTAAGGGTGAGTTTAGCACGAGGCTTGCACGTCTTGTGCTCATCATAATACACCATTTGACAGAAAAAGCCACACATTTCGGTCATTTAGAATTTATGGTTAGCCATTTTAGTATGGGCTAAACTGTAGTTGAAATCTATTCATCATAGATGGCGCTTTACTTTTTCTTAAACCATTGATGTTAATCGGCAATCCATGAATGAACCAATGAATAGTGCTTTTCTAAAATTTGATTGACTTGTTTTAATAAGTCTGAAACTTCAATCAAATAATCTAAGGTGCCCTAAATTTTTCTTGAATTCTTCTAGCAGTAAGACAAATGAATATGCAATTGTTTAAGTATATCGGTAAAGTATATCTGCCCCACTTCTGAATTCCTTCAGTCTGGGAAGAGTTGGAAATGTTCCAATTTAGCATTTGACCTGTGCCTCGTGGGCACTTTTGGGCATTTTTCAGCACCTCTGTTGTGGGGTGGGGGCAAGGGGGGAATTGCAGGACGTGATTGGACCTGAATTAGCATTCTTCATTCATACCTGGAATACCTACCTGCCTTCACCATACCTGTCTCACCTCCAGGCAAGCTACTGGGCCACCCCTGTGCGGGTCACGTGACGCCAGGTGAAAGTATGCTGGACCGAATGTGGGTCTCGGCTTTTGTTGCGCTTATACCAGTCATTCAACCATGGCTCCAGTGTGGCTTACAACTGTCGGATAACATTCTGAGATAAGCTCGGCTTTTTGTGAATTAAGCCGAATCTGAGGATTAATAAATTGTTGTTGTTATTGTTGTTTTCGGTTAGTGAGTAAACTACTTCAGGAGGACTGGCCAATGGCGTCCCGAGCTGTTTAGTTGAGACATGGGACCGCACTCGAACTCTTGGGGTGGTGGCCCTAGTGTTCCTGTTGTTAACGTGTGCGCCAGTCATATGCTAAAACTGTTGGATTATGTGTGGATTTTGCAGAAACGGTACATCCACGGTTATGGATTGTTACCCGAGGATTCTCCTAGGGTAGGTTTCATTGCTATGGCTTTTAATATGCGCTGAATTTTAAGGATTTCTAAGGTTTTTTGGAATTCTGGAGACTCGAGTGTAATACTTGGAGTTGGATTCATGATATATAGATTGGATATTTTGTTCTGGAAGTCTGGTTTGGTGGTTCTATAAACTCATGTATTTGCTTGAAATTCCTCTCTTGAGGTGCAGTTTGTCCCCTGTCCAAAAAAATTGTCTGGGAAGTTGGGGCAACATGGAAAAGTCAGGGAAATTTCCCATTTTGTATTTCTGGTACTTTCTAGTGTCTTTTTTGTAGGGTTAGGCTGGGTAAGCAGCTGAAAGCTGGACAGCTGCAGCTCAAAGCTGATAGTGTTCTTTTTGCCATTCTATTTGTATGGCAAAAACAACACTCAGCTTTGAGCTGTTGCTTTCCAGCTCTCAACTGCTTACATAAACCCAGCCTTATATTGTGTTGGTTCTGTGGAACTTCGGGGAAATTGATTCGTGTAATATTGCATTTGTATCTACTACAAATATTCTATACATTAATACCAGGCTATATATCGATGGCTTAGAGCACAAGTAGCGAATGAACTATTGAGATAGCATTGCTCATTCGCTGCTTGTGCTCTAAGCCTTCAATATTGTGTGTGGGTCTACAAAGAGGATCGTGAGTCGTATCAAGTCAGAACCGTTTTAATCCAGTGCCAGAGTGCCAAACCAAATCTTACAGTTGGTTTCAATAATTTTTGGCCCTGGGCCCGCCACCTAGCGTCAGCTTTATTTTCATCGTTTGCAGTTACCTACCATGGGGGCTTCCATTGGCTCTCGGGAGCATAAGGCAAACTGTAGGTTAGGATTTGTCTATTTCTAAAACTCAAACCTACAGGCAATAAGTTAGGATCTCAGCATGCAGCAGACGAATCCTAACCTACAGTTTGCTATTTGCCCCAGAGAACTAATGGAAACCACCATGTGAGGCAACTGTAAACGATGAAAATAAAATTGGCGCTAGGTGGCGGGCCCAGGGCCAAAAATTATTGGAACCGGCTATAATTTTGATGGATGATAGATATAATTTGATATTTGATCTGGCTCCTGTTCCCATTTTTAGTGGCCTGTACTGGGAATATGTCATTAAAAAGTGCCCATTACAAAATATCTTCACAATCTAGAAAGTCAGGGAGATGGAAAGTCAATTTGTAAGAATTTTTGGAAATTTGAGAGTTGAAATTTTAGTGCTTGAAGTTTATTTGTTTTTTGTGTGCAAAATTTGGTTGTGTATTTGTTGTATATGGGATAATGTAACGGTAGTTTGGCTTAGATACCAAAATTATAATGTTAAATTTCTGGAATTTTAATGCATCATTTCTGCCACAAAAATTTCCATTACATTCTACAATAACTGGAACAAATTAAGAAGGAAAACAAAATGGCGGTTTGCACATTCCATTTATATGTCAGGCATCACTGTATTTTGGGGTTTCTTGAACACGTCCAAGTGTTTATAATATTTTACTGTAATTACATATGTAAGGGTACGTCGATCCCATGTGATAGGTGCAATTAACTGGTTTGAAACCATGCTTATTCTGTTTAGCTTTTTAAGGTAGAATGTGGTCAAGGCGTGACCCAACTTCTGTACAGATTTTCAGCAAAATTTATAGCATTTATCATATTACAAAATTTTGGTTCCGTAATGGCCGCAATTTGCAGTTTTTTATTTACCTGCATACGGGGTATATTTTACATGTATAGGTCTATTAGTTTTTAATTTTAATGTGATTAATTCTAGTATTTCCTTTATTTTGTTGGGTTCGTTGTTCCTTAATATCTAAATCACAATGCTTGTTTACGTGCTTTGTTACAAAGTTTCTTCAGCCTGCAGTTAGTTTTTTGTTGTTGCTGTACATAGTTATTCTTTGAAAAATATGGAATTATTTAAGCATGAAAAATTGTTTTTTTATAGGTCAGAAGTCTTATTTATCAAATCATTATTTTTAAAATAGAGATTTGTTATGCTGGTTGTTAGGGAAATTTGAGTAATTCGAAACATAGGCCTACGATTGGGTGGATCATATTTGAGAATTAAGGGATCAGTGAGGGATTGTTGCTCTAAATACAAGATTTGTTTGGAATGAAGGAAATTGCAAACTGAACAGCTAGCTAGTGTAAATTGAGCAATTCGTATTGGGGCTAGCTAGATATTTGGTCGATCTCATGATTTCTCTTCTGAAAATAGGACGCCCACTGTAGAGATACTCAGTTACTAAAAGAAAATTGGCGTCCATTGCAAACCGACAGAATGCAGGAACTAAAATAATAAAAAGCTAAATCCAGTAATTTGAAAGTACTAAAAGCATCATTTAAAGTTTGCTCTAGTCACATTTTTTTAATTTTGTTACCAGTACTTAATTGTCTTCAGAGGGAGCTGTGCTCACACCACTCTTACGATTAGGATAATTATTGTTTTCTTATGTGTGCATGTTGAGGTAGCGTAACAATAAATGTTTATGTAGATGAGAACTATAGTCGTTATGTATAGGTTACTATACATGCAGTTATTGTTATTAACCTTATTAAAATAAGCATTGGTACAGACTCTTTAGAAGCCTCATTATGTAGTTTATTAATTATATTTTGGTGCACGAAACATTGTATGGACACTATATATTGGTAAACATTTCGTGCTAATGTACAGCATGCATATGGCAAGAAGCGCTTTTATTAGTATTTATTGAGCTGTTTGTACATTTGGGAATTAATATTGAATTAAGCTGCGACCTACAATACTTTTTCAAATTGATTTTTTTCTGCAACAATGGCTTTTGTAGAAAAACAAGAGGTTTTTAGACCATTTTGGTTGCCTCGATCGTATTTTTATCCACGTTTAATGGAATATGCACTGGGAAACTCGATTAAGGAGACATAACCGAGACAAATTGAAGAAAATGTGTTATTATGGTATCAAAAAAACGTAACGAAATTTAACCGGTTTGGCAAAGATATCTTTGGAATATTATTTCCTGAAAGTTTTGAATTCATCATTCATCAAAATCAATTCAAATTTCCAGACTAAAGCTTATTGAAATATTTCATTTTAGCTTGTTTTAAAGGGAAAAGTCTCACTTGTTACTAGTTATGTTTAAAATAATGACAAGGAGTACATGAGAAAAAAATTGTGATTAAAGGGAAAGTCCCAGTGTGAAAGAAGATGGTTGTAGGAAGAACATGGGAATTATAATTTCATTTGCGCTTACCAATCATTAGATAAAATGTTCTGAATACATTAATTGGGTTGAAAATGTAATGCCAAATAAGCGCCATTTTACTGACAGCATGTAGCGCCCTCTACTGGGTAAAATACATCAGCTCATGGAACACGTAGACATGCATGTCCTAGAGGACGCCACTTGACTAGCTTTTGATGCCTTCTGAAATTGGAAAACATTGTAATTTTTTCAAATATGTAAACTGCTGTTATTATTATTGTTACAGCCATTGGGGCCGTCCATATATGACGTCACGTTATTTTTGCTGATTTTTGGGGGGGGGGGGGGGGGGGGGGGGGGGGGGGGGGGGGG
>JAQIXP010005554.1:0-10334 GCA_034700285.1 Proteroiulus fuscus
TTATTAACTCCCCCCCCCCCCCCTCCCTACCCCCACCTCTAATTCAGGACTTTAACATTACAAAATTGCGCATGTGCTGAACCACCACCCAACTGGTGGCTGACATATATCATGAAAACTTCAGAAACTGCTACTAGGTGTGTCAGTGTCGCAATTATTGTTATTTTTATTAATTTTGCAAAAATGACGATATTTTGCGTGCACATATTCAACACCATCAATTTTCTTTAATATTGCAGAAAAAAGCATGAATTAGTAAAGACTTTCCAAACAGTTATCTATCTATATATGGTTGAATTCTGTATAAAAATAAATATTGTTAAGTTCTTCCCTTCGATGTTGACGTCATTAATGACTGACCCCAAAGATATCGTGCTGTATAGCATCATAAGTGGTTGGGAAAATCAATGCAAAATGGCGAAAATATGACTTTTTTTCTACATGCAAATTTTACTTCTTCTTCTGTTTATTTTACCATTTTTTACAAATATTTCAAATATGTGTGCATATTGGTCAGATTTAAACATAGACTGGTATAGAAGTTAAAACTGCATGTCCATGATGTGTGAATGATTCTCGTATATGTATATGAACATTATAGTTTCGATGCCAAATGGCCATTCTATAGCCATGTTGGCGCCTATCAACAGATGGAGCATCCAACTCTGTGCCGCCTGTCTAATTAGGAAATAATAAATTCCCCATCATAATATATACGTTTTGGTTGGTTTGATCTTTTGGGTTCTCTCAAATTGATTTCCTTCAACAACAACACCATAGCACCGAGTTTATATTATATAATGTGTCAGTTGCATGTCCCCCCCCCCTTCATCCTTCCCCTTTCCAAAGTATATATATATATATATGCTCGGGCTGACATATGCTTATTGCGGATGATATGATGAGAGAGCTAGATCTATCTCAAATTAAATACAATCACAATGGATACTGTGTTTATATGCATGTTTAATGGGTGGAGTTGCAGAGAAGGGGAAGAATATCATCAGGATGGGTTTTTTTTAGGTTGATTTGATAATGTTAAGCTTAGTGCATGTACATGAAACTTCGTGTATACATTTTTGCAGTACAATTATACGTTTATTAGTTTGTCAGAATAACAAAAACTTGTTTATTAAAAGGAATAAGTAAACTGTTCTATATGCATGCATGCATGGTTTTAATATTTGTTTGAAATTTTATTTTAAATTTAAGTCTGTCATGCATTGATTGAGATTGAGAAATGCATCGTGAAATCACATATATACGAAATGCAAATGATGTTTGCCCCGCCTATTGCTTTTCTGTCACTTTGCCTAATTGCCACACACATAATCAGTTTTATGGCTTTTGTGATATATTAGTGTTGCTATAAAAATCTAAACATACATTTTATAAAATAACAAGCCTTTGAATATCTTTGAGAAATAGTATATTTAAAAATAATGCATTTCGTTCCTATATCAAATGCTTACATTTTAAATTTACAATTATATAAGAGATAATTAATTGGCCAAATTGAGCCTATCTATATAGGCACCTTTTGGATTCACCATTGAAAGTTGTCATGCATGAATGTAACCTAAACTTTCCCACACTGGTATAGACAGTTCTGTGTAAAAAAAATAGTCATTGGATTATTCACATAATCCAAATAAAATCATGATCCTGTCAGAATCAGATATTGTTTAACATATACTTCAATTTTAAATTTTCTATAATATACTATATAGTAGCTATAGGACTATGATATATGCATGCTTACAACATGAATCTCCTGAACATGTGCATTAATGCCAACATTCATGCATATAAGATGGGGTGTAGTCTATGGCGAGCCTATAGGTCACACCCTGTTTAATTTGAAACGTTTTTTGGCCTGCATATGTACATACACATAAGGGGAGTAGGCCTCGGCTTGGGACTCCCTGAGTTTAATCAAATTAAGACAGGTATATACCTGCATTAAAAACCCCCACCCTTTTGATGTTGACGCCATGTATATACAACACCATCACACATATTCACATTGTGCATTTAAAACAGCATTTGTCACTCGTACACTTGCTCATCATCTTTGATATAGTTTGCCTTAGGCAGGACCATTCGGTGCATTCCTAATCTATGTTCTGACATTTACAATTGCCTAGCTGCCCTATCTGGGGTCCAGGACATCCTGGCATTGCTTATACGATTCAGTATCCCATTAAGGTGCTGAATATGATGCCTATATATTGTGCACTCGTGTGTGGAATTTGAGATTGGATTTGACCCTGTATAACTATATGCTTCTTGGATTATATATGCCATTGGATTATTGAACTATATACATATTTGCTATGAGCTTGCTTCTATAATGGTTTCTGAACAACTATACTGGATTTTGTGCATCAGGGTTTCAGAAGTAAGTTTGGTGCATGTGTGTAGGTGTGTTGTGATGCAGGAGAATGAAGGTGGTGTAGGCCTACTTTGGGACTGGTTTCAAATTTATTCGTGTTTCTTTCATATTCCATTTCCATACTGGAATCCAGTGAAAATACCAATGTATAGGAAACTCGTACTCGTAATGCACCATACTATATTGTTTAAAATGGCTGAATACGTATTGGCTATTATTAAACCCTTGAAATAGCACGTTGCATAAGTGGTGGAAATTTTGAGCCAATATTCCCTGTGGGCCAGCAGGTATATGGTCAAATACCATGATATGGGTAACACCTATTATATATACTGATTGTTTAGGGTATTGGTATGTTGGCATAAACCAAAGAATTTACTAATACAACCAGTAGGCTACGTAGGTTCATTTTGCTGGAAATATCAGTTTGGCCAAATATCATGATATCAACATCAGTGCTGGTTTCAGGGGTATTGGTATATATTGATTGGTATTTTCTCTGCATGGGAAACCACTTTTATGCATGTTACTCATGTGTTTTTGCATGGGTATTGGGTGTATAGGCCTACTCGTGGCCGCCTTAACTGTAAACTCCATTCACCTACAGTTGGAACTATGTTTGGAAGTGTAGTTACCCAAAAAAGTAGTTCTGCACAGAAAACATGCTCACACCAAATATGCTTCAGTTATGAGTAATGTTGGATTTGTTGGTGGTTTTTTGAAACATGCTCAAACCAGTGCACATTTTTATGTGCAAAACTATGCACATCTTTTTTGCACATATGTATTCATACGCTTTCAACTGTAGGTGAATGGGGTTTACAGTTAAGGCGGCCACGAGTATATAGACTCATGGACTTATTAATAAATATGTGTGGCTCGTGTGTACTGACAATAATTCAGTCGTGTGTTCTTAAAACTCTGCAAGACTAAAACTAAAAGGGGTATAAACTAAACTTAAAATCCATTATATGTGTTTTGTTTGTTCTTTCATGGGGTTTAATTCCATTTAATATTCAAAAATACGAATGCATATTTAATTTAAAATGGCTCCATTTTAGCTGTTTACAATTTGTAGTCAATTTCTATATATTGACTTCCACTTTCCAGCATTATTGCATCTTCCTTTCTACAAAGGAAGTGGAAATGCCTAACATTTGGACAATGAATGTTTGATTTTCCTCAGATTCAATTTTTTTTCCCTGCGTTTAAAAACCGGAGTTTCTTTTTTAGTCTTTGAGCGCCATGCAATCATGCATTTGACGTTTTCTGAAATGTTTGCACATTTGTAATATTAAAAGGGGTCAAAGGTTAAATCCACGGATGTCTTTTTTTTCTGTTTAAGCACGTGCACCTTGCCTCCTAACGTTGCCTGAGAAACGCTGCACCATTCTTACCCTCAAGGATATCACCCCGGCTATAAGCAGGCCTATTACATACATCCCACAAGTATACACATTATTTGCCATATTATACATTTTTTTGTGGTATTTACATGTAGTTTTCCTAGAAAAAAAAGTGGAATCACGGATGAAATCAATGTTGATCTTAAACTTATTGGTTCTCATGGGTTCAGCGCAAGAATTTTAGTTTTACTGTATATTGTCTTAATTCAGACGTCTCACAAAATAATATTATTTACGTGCAAACTTTGAGTATACTTTGAGTACATTATAACAATAATTATTCTTCTTGAGAAAAAAAAACATCTGAAATACTATAAAATCTGAAGGTTTTACTGATGTAAAGAACTATAGGTTCTGTCTATTGAAACTATTGCTATAGCATAATACTCATTTCGAAATTTGAGCAACTGACTTCCCAGCAAGACCGTCATTTCAGAATTTCTGAGGGGGGGGGGGGGGGGAAGCAGGGGCAAACAGTGTTTAAAATTCGTAACCAAATAAGTGGAAATAACTCAATTTTACAAACATTTTATACGGGCAGGGGGGGGGGAGGAGAGAAAATGTACTAGTACTAACTATAAGCTTGATAGTAAACTCCTAGTTTTCACCTTTTTGTGTTGGCATGCATGCAGTGACGGATCCAGACTTTTTGTTTGGGAGGGGGGGGGGGTGTCATGATACAAGATAAAGCTAATGTATAAGGTATAAGTGCAATCAGTAAGTCTACCCAGTACATTAAGAGCTATCGTTTTTGGGGGGATACATGACCCCGTGACCCTCCCCCCCTGCCCCACACCCACACACGAATCCGGCAGTGGCACATATATACCTGGTGTTAGGAGCACATACACATATATATAAAATATGGGGTTTTTTTTCTAGTTCATTATGGATTTTCTCATTAGCCAACTCATCAATTCAAATGGCCCAGCATGAGATGCACGTTGCCATCCTTCCTGTGTTTATTCTGTATCTAACTAGCTATTTTTCTTTGTTGTGGGATAAATAAAAAACTTTGCATGTCATGCCATGCCATATGCATGGAAAGAGTATATTGCGAAGTCTATCTTTTCTGTGATGACTTCATTAAGAATATGTGAGAGAGGTATTCACTTGTCATCTAGCTCCATCAACAATAACCCCTCCTTCCCCCTCACCCCCCCCCCTTTCCCATATTATTTTGCCTTTTTTATTTGAAGAATTTACTTAAGCTGACACAAATTAATTATGAATGATTGTTGTACTAAAGTCTACAATATAACCAGACAATCAGATTTGATACCGTTTTATTTGAAGTTTTGTAAGTTGCCCTGAATCTGGAAATTTCTGTTTTATCCTGTACATATGAATATCATAAATGTAAATGAAATTTAAAGGGATATAAGTGTATAGCAAAGTTACCATGTTGAAGAAATCACAACGTTTGCCAAAAAATTAGGCGCAATTTTTATTTAAATTTCAGCAGACACTAAGTTGATGGCGCCCTCTAAGACATGCATGTCTATGTGCTTCATGAGAGCTGATGCCTTTTATCCAGTAGAGGGCGCTACATACTGTCACTAAAATGGTTCCTAATTTGGGTTTTGCATGTTCAACAAATCCATGTATTCAGGACATTTTATTTATTGATTGGTGCGTGGGTTCAAATCAAATTGCAATTTCCATGCCTTTTCTAGTTTTTCATGCTCCGGCCTCTTCCTACACATACAACCACCTTCTTTCAATGTGGATCTTTAATTCTCTTTAAAGTTATGGTAATTATTAAAAATTAAAGAGTACATTACACTAAACATTATTAAATTTAGCCTATGAGGTTCTATCCATATTTGCAAGCCCAAATATTTTGGCAATTTTTCCATTATGAAATCTGGATGCTTGCACTTCCATGAACTATGATTTCCTAAACCGTTTTGTGTGGGATTTAATATTAATGTCGTCCTTCTTTATAAATGACCTTTTTATAGTTTATATTAATTATAACTATACAACAAACCGTTAAATACTACATTTGTGTAGGTGAAATTCTGAGAACTTTATGATTCTTGCAAGATTAATAGTACACACTTTGGCTGAAGTCATGCTGTTATAGAATAAAATTTATTTAATTTGTATTGCATACATGCAACATCTTTTTTTCTCCACTGGCGTACTTTCTCGCCCCAATTTGGCTGTACATTTTCTATAATATATATGGGGAATTTTGTATTTTGCAAATAAGATTGTCAGGAACGTCATTTCAACTTTTTGCAGGGGGGGGGGGGGCAAAGCCTAGTCAAAAGCTTTTGCCAATATGGTTCCAAAAGGCCTTCCCATAGATTTCTCGGAACCAGGGGGGGAGCAAATGCCCCACCCTGTTTCCCCCCCCCCTCCAAATGACGTCCCTGAAGATTGTCCTTCGAAAAGGTCACAGAGTATATCCTTAAAATCTGGCATATAGCTCAAATGTTGCCAAGTACATTCTTCAAGCTACTTCCAAGAACCAATGTAACCAACAGATTATACTTTTGGTTGCCCATGAATCGTTTCTAACCTACTTTTAATAGCTTATAAGTCAGGTTTCTTGAATTGTCCAAAATCTCATATGCTTTTAAACTTTATTCATGTTAAGCGTGTATAGATTAGTTTATTACAAGATCAATGTTGTTTTACTTATTGCAATAAGACAACATTGATTTTTTTTTTCTGTTTTCAATTGAATTAGCACCTCGATTGCAAACTTGTAAGGTAGGTTTACTAACCGCACATTTTGGGCGTCTGTCATCAGTAGTATTCATAAAGTAATTTTCTTGCCTGTAAAATTGGATATATATAATTGTATATACGATTTTATGGTTCTTGTGTTTCCATTTCAAAGATAGGGCTTGTCATATATAGTATATTCTATATAACAAAATGAGGTTTTTTTTTTTCATGTCCTCCATTTCTCATAATGTCACGTATAAAATATCTATGTATTCTGACGATGATTCATCTCATATTTAGGGTTTATAATCGTGAATTCAGAAAGTTGTAGGTAGTGAAATGAAAAATTAGGGAAACCACCTTAAAATGGGTGCATCCATAGTGCCACAACGGTATACATTTTCATTTCTGTTTCATTCATAAAATATGAACTTTTTCTTTAATGCCAATATGAAGAGGCGTAATAACAACACGATTGAATTGCCCTTCAACCATGCATCAATATGAATTCACAATTAACAGTTAGATTATAATTGCGCATGATCCACCCATTTCAGTCCTATATTGTATTCCTCCTCCGCACCCTATTACTCCCATCTTCTAACATGTTCAATTTGCCCACGGATACAAGTATCAACTAACGGTGCCCAAAAATACAAATATTCTAATCGTTTTAGTGGATTTTAAACTTATATGCCCAAACTTAGAATCTATAGGTAGGCCTACTGTAAATTCAAAAATCACAAATAAAATGGCCTTTGGAAGTGTGTGTGTGTCTTTGAGCATAAAAGTTTAAGATTTAAGGTATCAATTAAGGAACCAGGAATAGGAGCAGGAAGTAGGGGCCGGAAAGGAGGGGGGCGAGTCCCTCCCAAAAATATGCAGGTGGATGCTTTAATTCGTAAATATTCTGTGAAACTATATGATGCTGTAGACTCTTACTGAGCCACAGTGATATTATGTAGGCCTAAATTTTCTAAGATTTAGGAAGTACGATATACTGAATTGACAGAGGCAAAATTAATCTTTTAGCAATATTCATAAGGAGTTCTAGAGTCTGGAATCCATGCAGACTCCTCTTAAACAAATTGACCAAAGAGTCATCAAAATTTGCTAAGATTCTCTTAAATTTTATAAGATTTACTAAGCTTATTTATGAATCTTTCGGGAATCATAAACCCACGCCGAAAACTTAACATAACGGGAGAGACTAGAGAGAGAGAGAGATTCACCCCAAAATTATACTAAAAAGTATAAATTTAAATTGAGGTTTACCAACTAGATTCCAGATTTACCTAACGATTGTAACCTCGAGGTTATTAAGGAAGGGGGTATTAGGGAGGGAGATGCCCTTGATCAAAGACATCTCCCTCCCTAATACCCCCTTCCTTCTAATCTCCAGTTCTAGAACATGTCCAATTGTCCATGCCAATGCAGGAAATAATTAAAGGAACTAAAATGCATTGCATATGTCATTAACGTTATCCATATGCATTAACGTTATTCAATGTACTTATATAAAGTTAAAACATTCGATAACATTAAAAAGATGAGGAGAGAGAGAGAGAGCCAATATTAAAAATTGTTTTTAGTAAAACTAAATAGCTTCTTCATGCATGATGTTGAGGTCATACTGATAAATTGATTATATTAAACGTGTTTGCATCCTATGTCTATGGATTTTATAAGTACTTTTGTGAACTGACCCTTATATTTACCCCCATATATCGCTCTATAATCAATTAAATCTATCATCAGCTCATTGTTTTAATATTAATTTGTTTGTTGCTATTATGTTTATGTTGTATTTTGAATTTGCTTCCTCACAAATGCCACTTCCGGTTATTGTTGATAGCTGTATTGCAAACGTGCTTCATCAACCAACCATACAAATTAAATTAGCAACTTCACCATTAGAGCACCATATATACACTAAAACTATATAGTTTATAGTTAGAATGTATAGTTTAAAACCTTTAATGATCCTTCCGTCCTTTCATCCACTTTATAATGAATGCGTTAATTCTGCCCTGTTATGGTTTGGTCTGCATTTGAAACATTTCTGTGGAACTTTACATTATAAAAATAGGGACATTTTTCCAAACTACAGTGAAACTATTACTATATGCCAATGCCATATATATGTTGCTTTTCCTGCTTGTTTACAAGGACCATTTGGATGATTTGATTATGGTCCTTGCTATAGCAAGCAGGCATATAGGGCTGACTGTCAGTCCTATTATGCATTATGCTCAAGCTATAGTTCATTCGGTTAAAGTTACTTTTATAATATACATATTCTGACCTATCTACTTTTTTTCCATCTAGTTGGTGATGTGTATTTAGCCACTAGCGGGATTTATACTGGCCATGGGTTATTGTTGAACATGCAAACATTATTGTCAAGCCATGACAGTTGTTCACTTAAAATTCTCAAAAGAAACATCCCAAAATCCACACTTGTTATAATTCAATGATATTTCCGTAAGAATAATTGTATTTCTGTATTTTTTATGCTAAATAACTTTTATTTGCATGACAGTATAGTTTTCATCATATTTTTAGGAAATATTAAAGATTTAAGAACACTTTAAATCTGCACTGTCCTGAAGATTTTTTCCAAAATAGGACTCCAAACATGTGCAAATTACATTTGATTTGCTCGAAAATGCACGTGCACTGAGATCCAATTTGGAACAAAAATTTCTTCAAAACACTGATTATAGGGCACCTTTATAAAGAGACCCATGCTGCAGTGTGAAAATTTAGCTGGCAAATCGATTCTTTAATTTTTGGAATGTGTGTGTAAATGTAGCCTATAATAGATATTTTGTAGGTGGACCAGAGTATTAATTGTTTCCTGCATTTTGAAATGTTTTTCTTGACATTTTCTCACATTCTGTGTTGGAGATATATAATATTTGATAATAATCACCAGATGGTATAATGCGAGAGTTATAATAATATTACCTTTTATGGAAATTGTTTTGAAAATATAGGAAGATGTAAACCATTATACACAATTTTTTTTTCTATTTATAATGAATGATACATGAATGCAAATTCATCTTTACATTATTATTATTAGGTACGTAAAATCCTGAAGGTCTATTTAAACAACCCCCTCCCCACACCACACTCACACACTTGCATGCAGTTCCTACAGACCTTGCAGTATATTTTGGTGTGGGAGACAATTGTGGGCGACTGAAAATTAAATAGATTTGGGAGTGAAAGCTGTTTACTGACCTCCAAAAATATGATGGGCTGTAACCTCTGTAATTATGTAGTATTTAATGAAAGCAAAGTACATCAATACGTGTGCATTAAATAAGAATTGATCAACACCCAAACAGCTGTTATTGTTATTTGTCCACCTTTTAATTAGTATTACACTTGTTTGGAAATTAAATTAGAACATTATACAAATGAGGCTTAATTGGCCTGATAATGCCTTTAACAGTTAATCAAATGCTGTTTACCTTATACATAATACAAAAGGTTTTTTTTGTTTGTTTAATTTTTGCTTCTTGTAATATACGTATAGCCTATACGTGTAGATATGTATTTCTTTTATTTCTTAAAAAAATCCATTTGTGACCCATCAAAATGGAAAAAGTCGTAGATTTGTCATAAAAATATGGCAATAGTGCAACAAATTTGTGAAGCTATTTTTATATCTGAATAAGAAATCTAAAATCTGCTTGCATGAAACTCCCAAAATATGTAACTTTCAAGGGTGGATGTACACACTAGCTGTCTCCTTTGCACAAATGTCCACACTTTTAACAGCATGGGCCTATGGGGATTTCAATGTTAAATTCGTTTTCTTCAAACTGTTCTAACTCAAG
>JAQIXP010005555.1:0-10332 GCA_034700285.1 Proteroiulus fuscus
TTCTGTGCCAATAATAATTGCAGCAAAGTTTTCGTTTTGAAGAAATCACGCCGTTTCCAAAATGCACAGTAGGCGCCCTTTTCCTTAGCCTTCAGCTGCTTTCAGCATGCTATAAAGCAATGTGGCGCCCTCTAGCACAAGTATGTCTATGGCCTCACGAGAGCTAGCTCGTGCCTTCATTCCAATAGAAGGCGCCACTATGCTCGAATAAACATGGCGTCTATTAAGGCTTCGCATTGCCAACCAAGTCCAGGTATTCAGATCATTTTATATATTGATAGATATTGTCAAATGCAATCGCAATTTCCATTTTAAGTATAATTTTTCACGCTCATTTTATTAAAATCAACTTGTTTCAAAGTGAGACTGTCCCTTTAAACAAAATTTTTAACAAAATATAGACCAATAAAATAATTTTTCATGTTTAAATTACAGAAATGTTACCGATATAACTATAGAAATTTTCCCCAAAATTTCCTTAATTTTTCAAGTTGAACATTATATACAAAATACGAGCGTGCTCATTGTCACAAATAATTGCATAATAATTTTACTTGACAAATTTGTTACTAAAATACATAAGTTTTCATAAGAAAATTCCCAAATTATTCCATTTCCTGATAAATAATTTTCCCATAATTTTATTTTAAGCTGGCTAAAATCGAATTTCCGGAATTTCGTGCTAATAAATAACATTTAGGAATATTAAAAATGTAAAATTGTAAGTATTTTATTAATTCGCAAGAAATTTCGTAACTGTCTGAAGTCTCAAAACATGGCGACCAAAATAAAATTCATTATGCGTTTTGAATTAAGTCAATAATTTCTCAAATAAATTCATTATAAAATACAAATTTTCATGAAAATTTTTCCAAACAAACTCAGTTTGTTAAAATTTTCAAGCATTTATGTGCCAAAATCCCCAAATTAGCATAAACGTTTATGTAAAAACGCCCAATTTATGACAAAAAGTTATTCGTGAATTAATTATCACAAACCTCCCATAACTAATCATATCCCGTGTTCACTTTTCATAAAAATAATGAGTATATTTACACCCAAATTAGGCCTATAACACAATAAAAGAAAACATGGCTGACTGCACACATTTGCAATGCAAATTGTATAATTTCTGGTAAAAAAAACCCAGCGCAATTTGTAATAAAATGGCAAAATTATGATTTAAGCCTAAAATGTTCACGAGAAATTTGACAAAAATTTCACTTTTGGATCCTTTTTTATTCACAGTGTTAAATTCTTGATTAATAATTAATCCATGCATTAATTTACAGTAGGCCTAAATAAAGTCCTTTTAATTTAATATTCACTTTTCAAGTTGGATAATAGAGGACAATTTTTTCCGTTAAGTTCAATGGGCCTTTGCATGGACAAACCTAAAATGACCAATGGTCAACATTTTCAAAAGCAAATTGGATGTAACATTAAAAGTTCAATTTATGAATACATTAAATGTCCAAATCTGCCTGGGCATATGCAGCAAGAAAGGTGAAAGGTCCTTTAAATTAGTTATTTCAATTTTTAATGAAAATTCAAACAGAAATTTTATATTAAAAATTATACGCTTATTACACTCTGGTCCCAACATGCATGGAAAGTAACCAAATACAATCTTTGGACCCCAAAAAACCAATAAATGGATTTATGCATGCATGGAACTGATCCATATAGGCCCAATGCTACAGACATGGGCCAAAACTAATAGACCCCGGATGACCCACATAACCCCACATAAACAAACAAAGTAAAATCGAAAATATTCAAAAAAATTATAAAATATTTGCAGATTTTAAGAAATTTGGTGAAAATAGGAAATTTAAACAAAATTTAAATCTAGAAATTAAGACCCAAAATGTAACAAGAAAATATTTTTACGCAAATTTTCTGAATATACATATATAGGCCCTATTAAAAACATAAAAACCACGAAAATACCAATAATTAATAGAATGGGTCCAATGTCAAAAATTTCCCAAATTCGTTAGTCCCAACCTCTACAAAATATTGCAAAAATTCGGTACTTTTCCTAACTTGTTCCTGCCCTTTCTCCGACCTCTGGAAATCACATCCACTTTCTACATAAGCAACATAACTTCCAATACTCATGCACGAAAAATAAAATTTAAAAATATTCCTTACCTTTTCCAAATATTTCCAGCACCCATGCGCGAATTAAAGTCGGCAACTCCGGCCGACTCAGCGAGCCCCTTCGTCGGCCGGTTTCCAGCCTGAAGTCCGTTCACCACATGCCTGACCGTGCATGCAAGCACCGAGGCTTTTTCTCCATTTTAGGATATAAAATTACAAAAGGGCCAAACAAGATGGCGGCCAGTCGGTAAGAAAAGAAGAAGGACATGTTTGGCAGAGAGCAATGACGATGGATAATCACCATAGGGGGCGTAACCAACTCATCCAAAATCATCTTTTTTTCTGTGTCTTTTCAAATATGTTGAATATTTCACGAAATCTACGGAAGCTGCATTAGGCCATTGCATTTTTGTTAAACCAATAAACAGAAGCAACATTTAACAAAAAAAATATGAAAGTGGCAAAAATGCATTAGTTTTATATACATTTTTTACTAACTGCGAGTAAATTGGTCCTCGGTCAGCATTAACCTTTAACTCATGGTAATATGGTATGGCCAGCCAGTGCCCATTTCCATGCTTCAAAGATCACCTGTTAGTTAGCTAACTATGTGCCAAAGTTTATGTTGATCATGCTGTATTTTTATATTGCTTATTAGATCTATTTTACCCACCACAACATGCGTTCCCCCCCCCCCTCAAGTGTTAAGGCATCATACTGCTTGATGCAAATTCTGAAGATTTGAGACCCTTACCTGGTTCAATGTTTGGTTAGGGTTTACATCGCCATACACTACATGGTTAGGACGCACATTTGTATAAACAAGGCGCCATATAGGCCTACTGCATGTTGCGAATTCTGAAGATTAGAGACCCATAAATGGTTCATTTTTGGTTAGGGTTTAAATGGCTATATACAATACATGGTTAGGACGAACATTTTAAGACTGAACAGACGCACGAGCAACAACGCATGTTGGCGGATCATCCCTTTTAAGTCAGTGAAAATTCAGAAGTGATATACTTCAATAGGCCTTACCTTTCGATGACCACTGGCTACTAAGTCCGGCATCGAGGGCCTGCATTAAACTTAAGTTAAAAGCTAACACAAGGACATCCATCGAAGCAGATACGATTTTGGTGACCAACAAACCCTGAAATAAATAAAATATAAAACGTAAAATAGTGCTAATTGAATTACAAAATGACTTAGGGCCAATTGTACCAACAACAGTTAAGTCCTAACCATGGGTTATTTCGATCATGTGACTGATATGGGCCAATGAAAATTCAGGACTGTAGAGAAAACCTAAGATTAACATTGGGTTAAAGTTAACCCTTGTTGGTACAATTGGCACTTCATGATAAGAGTAGGCTTAATGTTATCAAATATGTAGGCCTATTCCGCATTGGCCTATACTGATCATTCCAAAATGGTACCGAATGCACACGCCAATTACGTTCGGTTTGCTGGAATATGCACGTGCATTTTAGCCTTATTTTTGAATGCAGCTTTAAATGTATACCTGTTTTGAAGCTTATACATTTGCATGTACAAATCTAACACGTTCATGCAGTTTACATGAAAGCGAACATATAAAATACCTGCATGCAGTTTACATGAAAGAAATAGTTTTAGCCTCAATCGCGCAATAAAAACAGATTAATAGAAAGCCTATAATACTGTATAGGTCTACAATTTATATGAATAAAAATGCATGTAATTTTCATATATTGTCATGTTTTCAGCAGTGAAAACGATAGTTTTCAGGCAATAAGTTCATTAAAATTACATTATAATTAATATATATAGAAATTGATGCCATGTACTTCTTATGTGGTCCTGGCCAACAATAAATTAAACATACATTTAACATGAATTAACACGGAAAATAAACAAAACATGCTTTTTTAAAGTGGTTTTTTTTCTTCCGCTTTCCAGCAAACAGGGTGTCTGGCCAAATCCAGTAACAAATTTCCATGACATTTCCAGGTTTTCCAGACAATTTTTCTCAAATTTTCAGACCAAATTAAAGTGATTTTTAACTCATTTTTACTGAAATATGCAATTAAAACTGCAATATTTGGCAGCTACCCTGAGCCGCAACCACAAATTCAATTTTTTTTCCGAACCCAAAAATATTTTTCATGGCCTGCAGGCGAAAATCTGAAGGCCTTTAATTGTACATTACTGCAAACAAAAAAGGACAGAAGATGGCGCCGCAGGCGACATTTTTTGCTCAAAAACGGGTTATAAAAACTACCAATAGTGCCTAATTTTCCATTTTCTTTAGATTTTATTTGGATTTTCCAGACACAGATTAAATTTCCATGACATTTCCAGACACTACTGATTTCCATGACATTTCCAGGTTTTCCAGACGGCCAGACACCCTGAGAGTATATAATGAAACAAAAGTTATAAAAAATCATAATTTTGTATGATTTCTTTGATAGCATTCTATAACTTTTGTTATATTATTTCACAATCATAAAAATGTCCTGATACACGCTTTTTTTCCAATCAATATTGTGTAACATTTAGGCCTATATATGCATTTATAAAATTGTCACTTGAAATATTTTCATATATTTTTTGTACATGTAAAAAAAGCAATGCAAAAGATGGGAGTGAGTGAAGTCAATTGCTATGTATGCATTTCAAACCCATTTTTATATTCACATTTTTTTGTATATACAATTTGTATACTTATATATACTGTATATCTGCATTTTCTGATACTTTCTCCCGAGGCAACATCACCCATCTTTTTTTTTTTTTTCTTCAAAAAAAAGGCATAAAAAGTTGAGATTTCACAGGCAAATTTTTGTTGTTGATTGTGTACAAACATATACTCGTATCAGACCGATAGATACATCGAGGTCCGTAAGTCACCGAACACAGCTATCCAATGTGAAGGTTTAAAGGGAAAATCCCACTTTGTAACATGCAAGTGATATTTAAATTGTTCACACTTATGAATGGCTGTGACAAAAATAATTGCAGCATATAGTTAACATATATTGAAGAAGTCACCACGTTTTGCCGAATACACGTTAGGCGCCATTTTTCCATAGATTTCGGCAGGCAATCATATGCCTTTTAGCCAGTAGAGGGCGCTACGTACTGTGGGTAAAATGGCGCCTACTTGGGCTTTGCATTTTTAACCAAATATCCACGTATTCGAGACATTTCATTTATGATTGGTGAGTTCAAATCCAATTGCAATTTCCATGCTTCATAATTTTTCATGCTCTTCCTCCTCCAACAAGCAACTTTCAAAATGGGACTTTCCCTTTAAGCTCACGTTCACGCTTCACACTTCAAAATTTTACTCCCCAAAATGTACACTCGCATTGTTGCTGGTTCTTCACAGTTCGCACATCACAATTTGCAGTTCACAGTTCACGCTTTACACCTCAAAATCATTAACACTCGCTATAATTCATAGACAAGTCACAGTTCACGCTTGCAAGTTCACAGATCTCATTTCATACTTCACACTTGCTAGTTCACATATCTCATTTCACACTTCACACTTGCTAGTTCACAGATCTCATTTCATACTTCACACTTGCTAGTTCACATATCTCATTTCATACTTCACACTTGCTAGTTCACACATCTCATTTCATACTTCACACTTGCTAGTTCACACATCTCATTTCATACTTCACACTTGCTGGTTCACATATCTCATTTCATACTTCACACTTGCTAGTTCACAGATCTCATTTCATACTTCACACTTGTTAGTTCACGCTCCACGACTGTACATTATTTACACTCTCCATATAGCTCACGCTTCCCACTGTATACACATGCAGTGTGAAGTATATAAATGTGGAGCGTGAACTATGCATGACTCTTTCTGTAGCTGTGTTCAGTGACTTATGGACCACACTGTATATATTTATATTTACCCCTCCTTTCTTCTACCCCTCCCCTTTCCCCTTCCCCCTCCTTAAATGTTAAATACTTTTTCTTTGCAGTTTTTCTTCCTATACAACTTTTTTGGCCCCAGTTTAGAAAACATTTGAACGGGGAAAAATTTGCATAATATTTCTGGTGATTTCGCAAAAGGGGGTCCTTATCAGTTTTTGGGGTTTCCCCCTCAAAAATGTTACAAATGTTCTTGTATGTGTGTGTAAGGTGGGGAGGGTGGGGGGGGGATAACAAATGTCATTAGCTTAACATTTGCCTTCTTTTTCGCTCTTAATTTATGTAGAGGGAAGGAGAGAGAGAGAGAGAGGAGTGATAAGACCTGTAATCTATAATATTAAAAATGTACACATTTTGCAATAAGAAATCACTTTTTATGCTAAAGGGCCTCTATTCACTCTTAAAGGCGCCACCGAAACATTCCATTCCCCCCATTTTTTTTTGTGACTTATTTGTTATACAAAAATATTGTGACAGAATGTTGCGTGTGTGACACAGAACCAAATCTTGTTTTTCATGCATGATAATGAAGCCAGAAAGTTGAAAAATATCACCGAATAAGATAATGGAGTTTTTTTTTGGGCCTCATGCATCATGGTTTACATTATTCAAAGGGCCGATTGCTTATTCGTTATGCAGATATCATGCATATTCTATCAAAGTTTTTAAGATGGGGTTAGGGCCCCCCACCATGCATGATTAGGGATTAGGGACAATCTATACCCTCATGATCACCCTCCTTTTCCCGAGCCAAAATTCTGTATCCCCTACATTCTACATGCATGAGTATTATTAGAAAACTGTCCAATTAACGGGGATCTCTAATAATTGATCGGACAGTTTCTAATAAGTGGGCATCTCCAATAAAGTAAATGATATCCAATAAGCGGGCAACCTCCTAATGCATGAAATTATGGCTTTACTGTAATACCATTTCTGTGCCTGAATAGAATTTTTGAAGGGATTCGGAAAGTTTTTAAATTGTCGGTAGGGAGATTCAATAAACGGGCAGTCTCAAACAAGTGGGCCTCCCCATGACGTCTCAAAACAACGCGTCACAAATACCCCCACCTATACAGTATGATTTTGTCACAAGTCTTGACTTTATTTTTACAATTTTTGACTTCATTTTTCACAATTTTTGACTTTATTTTTCACAATTTTTGACTTTACTTTTCACAATTTTTGACTTTATTTTTCACAATTTTTGACTTTATTTTTCACAATTTTTGACTTTATTTTTCACAACTTTTGACTTTATTTTTCACAACTTTTGACTTTATTTTTCACAATTTTTAACTTTATTTTTCACAATTTTTAAACTTTATTTTTCACAACTTTTGACTTTATTTTTCACAATTTTTAAACTATTTCTCACAATTTTTGACTTTATTTTTCACAATTTTTGACTTCATTTTTCACAATTTTTAACTTTATTTTAGGCCTACACGATTTTTAACTTTAATTTTCACAATTTTTGACTTCATTTTTCACAATTTTTAACTTTATTTTTCACAATTTTTGACTTTATTTTTCACAATTTTTAACTTTATTTTACACAATTTTGAACTTTATTTTTCACAATTTTGAACTTTATTTTTCACAATTTTTAACTTTATTTTACACAATTTTTGACTTTACTTTTCACAATTTCTGACTTTACTTTTCACAATTTTTGAGTAATTTATGTGTCTAATTATACAGAATAAAACATTGTTTATTAGTTTAAAATTGGAGGCATTGTGACACAGAAAACCCCTCCCCCTTTGGGAGTGACGTGATTTATGGAAAGCCCCACTAGAATTTTCATTATTTTAGTATTGCTATATACAAACATTTACTCGTGAATTGCACCCCCTTCCCCCCGCCCCCCATCTTTTCACTTTCACACATCCCCCTCCCCCCTTACGAAAACGCATACGTAATTTATGAACGACCCCTTATCAATCGAAAGATTATCAATCTTGTTTTTGTGAATATTGAAATATATTTATGTTTTTTGAATAAATGTTAATGCCAAAATGTTCAGCCGTGATGCATGCAGGGAAATGTGTATAAGGTGAAAAGATTGGATTTTCTAATAAAAAAAGGCGTGTTTTCTTGAAATTCACCCAAAAAAGAATAAAAGTTTGAAAAAGGAAGTTTAAATACTGATAAAAAATATAGGCTTAATCCCCCAAATATATAAAGTGAAGTTTTATCTGAAATATTTCTGATTAGAAAATATACTCGTGTTTTTTTTATATAAAACTGATATAAGTTTTTTTTGTTATCAAAATATGTGTTTGATATGAATTCTATATATACCATTATAAAAATCAACATTAAATTTGCATAGAGTTCGCAGTGGTATGATATAAAATAGGCCTATTTTAAATATTTAAAAAAAAAATTATTTTTGATTTCTTTATGCTTATTCATCGATTGATGGATTTGGGTTTTCTTGTATATAAGTGTCAAAAACGGCCAAGTACCATGTAAAATGCATGACACGTGTCCCATTTTGACTCGATCCATTAGTTAAATAGTTTATTTTAAATTTAAAAAAATACCTGCAAGTATTCCCATTCCAGTTATAAAAATAAATCTTAATAAAAAATAATTTAAAAAAAAAGATTTATGAGAAGTGTGTAATTAAATTAAATTAAAGGAATACATTAATTAATAAAATAACTATTCATTGTTTTAAATTATTAAAATAATTAGACTAAACAATATTTCTAAGGCTTGTGTATATAAGCCCTAAGAATGTCAAATAAATTAATTATTAAAACAAATATTAGCATTCCAATTCTAAGTTAAATCAGATGAAATTAAACTAATTAATTTAATTAATTAAATCAAATTAAATAAATATCGCTAATTAAACTAATGAGGGGAGTATCATGGAATTAATTATTAAAAAACAAGCATACACATTGCATTAATAAATTATTTTAAAATAATCGTTTTATAATAAAAATAATTAGATATAAAAAATAGGGGAAATAAATATAAATCTACATAATTAATTTCTTTATTATGATCTCTAATAAAATACTAAATATTTTTCTCATCATTTCATCGCGAGGTAATAAAAATTAAGTATTAATTTAATTAATTTTAAATGATATTTTTATATTATTAATTCAAACGAGTTGAACTATATTATATTAATAACACTATCATCATTTTATTGAACTGATTATAAAAGTGTCATAAAATGTGGATTTTCTGAAACCAATTATTTCGTTTATATCCTCCCCCCCCCCCCCTCACTCCCCTCCCCCCTAACCCCCCCCTCCCTCCCCCCCCCCCCCCCATTAAATGCATTCATAATGTATTATACATTTCACATTTTTACCAATAAGTACGTGGATTTCCTAGAAAAGTGATTAGCATAGAAATATTAAATGCAATTTTTTTTCTTACACATTTTTTTTTTATTATTAACATTTTTTTTCTTCATTTATGCACTATTATATAAATAGAGAGAGAGAGAGAGGCTTAAATATAATATAAATAAGCGCCTGCTTTTTTTTGAATATATTTTTCCCAATAAACGTTTATGAATAAGAAAAAAAAAAAAGCTATTTTGTAAAGAGCTATAATGTAATGAATGTACTTTTCTGGCTTTTGAAATTGACTTTGGTTAATCAAAATTGTCAAAATGCAAAAGCAATAAAAAGAAAACCTTTTTTTATATTTATTTTTCTTTTACTAAAAAAAAAAAAATTTATTTGCATCAATGCGAAACTATACAGTAAGTTTCAAATGTCCGGAAACCCTGCTACGGCGCTCCCAATTCAAAATATTTATATTTCAAACAAAATTCTGTTTCTATTTAGCAATATATAATAGTTGAGATTAGTTAACCCCCCCCCCCTCCCCTCCCAATGTCATCATTTGTAGGATTTCCCCATAACCCCCCCTCCCCTAAACTGATTACGTAATATTTGAATGGCCCCTTATTTAGGATCAAATGCATCATATACTTGTGATGCCATCTATTGCTAAAAAACCCTGATAATTGTGATCTTTGTGATCCTGATATATTGCTTAAGGGGGCTGTCCACACTTTAGAGCATGCATGCTCCTATGGGAATTCCCATGTTTAATTAAAATTAAAATTTCTCAAAAATGGCTAAACATAAATCGATAAGGTTTGATTTTTATGAAGGACAGTTAAATTTACTAAAACTTGATGCATTCTTTTTCTGTTTATCTTCCCCGTGAGCCGTACGATCGGGCAAAATGTGGCGAAAAACTCGGCGGTAAACTTTGAACTTCGATAAATAAATATAG
>JAQIXP010005556.1:0-10332 GCA_034700285.1 Proteroiulus fuscus
GGCTGGGAGGCGCTTTTGACTCGTAGTTTTTTGGGAAAATGGGTGAATAGCACACACACACACACGCACACACACACACACACACACACACACACATATAACTGCTTTATAGTATAGGAAGGATGTGGCTTTTCTTGGAAAAATTGAAATGACTGCATGTTATATAATAATGACTGGTTGTTATACGAGGTCCGGTTGCTAAACCTTAAATCCGAAGGTGGATTAATTTTTTGTTGTTTGATCATCCGGATACAATTCGTTTTAATTACAAAATGATGATTTTTGTGCATTTATGGGCTTGTGATGTCATTCTCGTTGATGTGGTTTGTGGTTTTAAGGTGTTGCTAATTCACTTTGGACGAGTTCCAGACGAAGCACTGCTAAGGGTTTAGTTAATATGGTTATGACATTTTAGGCCTAAGATCCTGCACACTGTCTTATAGGCCTACTTGAGATTAAATATGCCTGGCACGTGACCAGTAGGCCTACCAGTTGCAAGGGATAATTGGGGATTTTCGGATTACCTTGTAATGTAGGCCAGTCTTATAAATCATTGCACATTATATTATATGGTATTCTCCCTGTGGCGTCAGCTAAGGGTAAAAATCATGACTTTAGAATAGAAAAATCATGACTTTAAAATAGAAAAAGCATGACTTTAAAATAGAAAAAGCATGACTTTAAAATAGAAAAAGCATGACTTTAAAATAGAGAAATCATGACTTTAAAATAGAGAAATCATGACTTTAAAATGGAAAAAAACCATGACTTTAAAATAGAAAAATCATGATTATTAAAATAGAAAGATCATGACTTTAAAATAGAAAAAATCATGACTTAAAAATAGAAAAGTCATTACTTTAAAATAGAAAAATCATGACTTTAAAATAGAAAAATCATTACTCTTAAATAGAAAAGTCATGACTTTAAAATCAAAAATCATGAATTTAAAGTAGACAAATCATGAATTTATTATAGAAAAATCATGACTTTAAAATAGAAAAATTATGACTTTAAAATAGAAAAATCATGACTTTAAAATAGAAAAATCATGACTTTAAAATAGAAAAATCATGACTATTAAAATAGAAAAATCTTGACTTAAAAATAGAAAAATCATGACTATTAAAATAGAAAAATCTTTTAATAAAACATCATTACTTTAAAGTAGACAAATCATGACTTTAAAATAAAAAATCATGAATTTAAAATAGACAATTAATGGCTTTAAAATAGAAAAATCATGAATTTAAAATAGAATTAAAGATCATGACTTTAAAATAGAAAAATCATAACTTTTTAATTTATGTGCGGAGAATTTTTGATTTGTTTAGTTCTGAAAGTCTATTATTTGGTGTTATAATTGAATTACATTTGAGAAAAATGCATTGGTTTAAAACATATTTTACCCCTATGCTAATGTTATCCAATGTATTTTATCAAATTTACGTATTTCAGTGGATTTAAACGAATTTGTATACATTATTTTGATAGAATTTTTTTCTTTTAAAATTTATCGAAGTATGCAGTTTTTTTGCTTTTTTATTTAAAAGAAAATTTAGATCGTGGGATTGTGCTGACCTTTACTAAAGATTGTTATGTTATAGCATAATCTGATCTATATCATTGATTTAAAATTGTAATAAATGTTAAGAGATTTGTAAAAAAAAATATATAATATATATTTTAAAAATAATGCATTAACATTTAAAACTAACCAGTTTTTTTAAAAAAAACAGCTGTTAACCGATGATTTTTATATATTGAGAGGGCAATTTGCTATTTCTTTTAATTCTATTATGTGTATATTAAAGGGAAAATCCCACTTTGTAGCAAGTAATGCTTAAATTGTAATCTGTACACACTAACTAGATATGAATGACTATGACAGTAATAATTGAAGCAGAATTTCTTTTTTGAAGAAATCATAAAAATTGAGATTTCTCATTATTAGTAAGTTTTAATCCAATATAATTATTTTATTTGTACGTTATCAAATACTTACCTTATACGACGTTATGGCACGCCATCAAGAAGCATTTTAATAAGTACTCAAAAACACAAGTTAGCATTGGACATATATTTCAAATAATTGGGCTAAATTTTAGTTCATTTGTCGAAGGTTATTAGGTTATAGAGCTAGCGGGTTACTATTTTGTAAATATTTGTATACTAGATTTGGTTTTATTTTTCCTAAATATTTTCCAAGTTCACCTGGAATGTTGACCCGGGAAGCATAAAATAAAAGGCAAAAATATATTTTTCTCAAATCTATAAATAATTAAAATTGCGTGCATTTCAAGAATTTTTTTGCTAGATTACTAAGCAACCATAAATTTTAACTAAACTGAAATTCCTTAATGCCATACAATAAACAATAAAAGTAATTTTGTGTAGAAAAATATAAACCACTCATTAAAATCAAATGAAATAAAAAAATTTATTATTTTGTCTTGTGACACATCGCTCGTTATCTAGAGTCTGAACTGAAATTTAGTGACTTATTTTTGGTGGGCCATCCTATCAAAATATCTTATCTGGAAAATGCTTAATTTTAGTGCAGGTGCAGGACCATTTTCATGGGACTTTTTAGGACAATGCACTCATCCTTTTACTTATGGAAAAAAAAATTTCAGTTTTTATTTGTAAAAATTGACTAGTTTTTTGATGTGGAATGTCGTCGACATGTTTCCATTTCCTGTTTTTCACTATTTTCTCTCCACAAAAATTTTTCAAAATAAACATATCTTTTTGGCCTATGAGAAATGAAAATTTTAGATTTTTATGATATCAAATTAAATTTTAATTCCGGGCTTAATGGATACTACACGCATATATATTTTTATAAGATATAAAAATTAAGAAATTGGGAAATAATTTAGTGTTTAAGAGTGCTTTTGTGCTAATTAATCGCTAATTAAAGGGAAAGTCCCAGTTTGAAAAAAGTGGGATGTAGGAGAAATTAAAATAAAGGAGAGTTAAATTAAAAATTAGATAAGGCAGGGAAATTGCAATTTGTTTTGAGCCCACCGATCAATAAATAAAATGTCTCGAATACATGGATTTGGATTAAAATGCAAAACCCAAATGGGCGCCATTTTATTGACAGTATGTAGCGTCCTCTACTGGATAGAAGGCATCGGTTCCTGTGAAACACGTATACACGCATGTCCTAGAGGGTGCCACTAACTTTCAGTGTCTGCAGAAATCTATGAAAAAATGGCGCCTAACATGTATTTTGCAATCGTAGTGTTTTCTTTAATATTGCTGCAATTATTATTGTCACGGCCATTCATATCTAGTAAGTGTGAACAACTTAAATATCCCTTGTTACAAAGTGGGACTTTCCCCTTTAAGGAAAAGTTCACTTTTTAAAAAGTTAATTTTTTAAATAGAGACAAAGTCAATAAAGTTAATGCGAGATTTAAGATTTGAATCACATTTTTACGACGAGGGCTCGAATTGCCATAAAATGCTCTTCACTAATCAGCGCCATATTGCGATTATACTGCTGCATGGCGAGAAAATGTGTAACTAGTAATAAAACTGATTCCATTCCCTCTTATACTGAACAACTAGGCCTATAGGGTACATTTGGTAAGTTTTGGGGAAATAACCAGCTTTTTTGAGTGCATGCATGCATATTTTTTAATGAAAATAAACAAAAAGGTGTGTCCTGCTTCTTCATTTTAGGCAACATATTTTGTTTTTACTTTTTAAGTTCATTTGGGTTGGTTTTTAACATGAGCTGGTTAGGAAACTATGTAATTTTAATGCGTTCATGGAAATATGTAATTTCATAGTTGTAAAAAAAAAGCCAAAAGGTTGCACTTAACAAACTATTTTAAACTAGAGCAGATAATTCACTTTTTTAAAAAGTAAATTATAGCGTATGGGAAAGTTTATACTTTCACTTTTTAAAAAACCTGTGTTATTTTGAAAACCTTCTCGTTGCATGCATGCCACTATAATTATATGCATATTAAATAGGATTTTAACATTTTTAGAAAACGTGCAAACGTCATCTTCGAGACAACAACAACAATAACAACATACCAAGCAGGTCACTGCGGAAAAATAACATTAGATCCCTCTACCTAAAAATTTTGTCTTATAAATTAAAAAAAAAAATTATTGACCAAGTTTGATTTCTAAAAATCTTGAAATTGCTTTTAAAAAGGGAAAGTCCCACTTTGTAACAAGTGATATTTAAGTAGTTCGTACTTACTAGATATGAATGGCTGTGACAATAACAGGGCTCACACATGTAGAGAAAAAATAAAAATTAGGAATATCAGGGCAAATTGGGGAAAATCAGGACTTATCAGGACCAGTTTCATTTTATCAGGAAAACCAGGACATGTAGGAGCTCTGCAATAATAATATTGCAACAGAGTTTCCATATTGAAGAAATCACGATGTTTGCCAAGTACACGTTAGTCGTCATTTTTCCATAGATTTCAGCAGACACTGAAAGTTGGTGGCGCCCTCAACATACTGTCAGTAAAATAACGTCTACTTAGGCTTTCTAGTTTAATCAAATCCTTGTATTCAGGACATTTTATTTATTGATTGGTGGGCTCAAATCCAATTGCAATTTCCATGTAGCTCCTAATTTTTCAAACTCTTTATCCTAAAATCAACTTGTTTCAAAGTAGGACTGTCCCTTTTAAAAGCTCTATTTATGTTTATTTGACTATATAATATATTATTACATACATGGAATTATATTGTAAATCCTCTAAACAAGCATATTTGTAAATTTAAACCGTTTTGAACTGTAAATTATAGCCTACTGACATTTTTAGTTATGGAATATGAGTGTAGGTAATTAATTAGTTGCATTAAATATTCAGCCCTGGCTTGGGGATGCCCTTATTTGACATCATAAGGGGGCCAAAGCATAGCAAATTATTGTACTTTTTTAAATACTTTCAGTAATAATACTTTTAAATACTTATACAGTAATAATACTTTTAAATACTTACAGTAGTAATGCTTTTAAATACTTACAGTAATAATACTTTTAAATACTTAAGGTAATAATACTTTTAAATACTTACAGTAGTAATGCTTTTAAATACTTAAGGTAATAATACTTTTAAATACTTACGGTAATAATACTTTTAAATACTTACAGTAATAATACTTTTAAATACTTACAGTAATAATACTTTTAAATACTTACAGTACTAATGCTTTTAAATACTTCAAACATTTTTTAAAATAAAATAGTGGAATTAAAGAGAGAAAAGCAGGCCCTATAGCACCTTATTTTTCAGTTTCTTTGGGCTGCCACCGGGGCGATTCACCTGATATTTTTAGGAGCTCGGTAACCATATCTCTATGCCCTCTTTTTATTTTTAGCTCATTAAATTTGCTATAGTACAAATTTTTTTTGGAGAAAATATGTATGTTTCATAATATGTTTGTTAGTTGTTATAAATAAATTTGCTCATCTTGAAAAGACACCATTTTAGAGCTTATGCCATTTTAGAATGTATGCACATGCAAAGGCATTCCACATGACGCTCTGGTTAGAAGACATTTTGAAATTCGAACGAAGGAAATTATGGTAGCCACTTTTAATTTACAGTTGGCCTGATCAAAAATTGGGTTAAATGAGGAAAAATTGTGGAAAAATACAACCTTCGTGTAGATTTGCAGCAGCTGGGAAATATCTGAAACTGGTATTTGCGGTGGTTGGTCAATAAGGTTACTATAATTTCAATTTTATATTGTTATTATTAAATTTGAAAAAAAATGTTTTGGTTTTAAAATGGCAATTGTTTACATACGGTAGGTGTTACCTAGCACGCATTGGCACTATAATCGCTGTTATCAAGCATTTGTTATCATTTGACGATGATAAAAACAGGATATACATTATATTGATCAATTAATGCCGTTTTAATCTTTCAAAACATTCAATTTTACGTGCTGGCCCACTGACACGTCGTATTTAATGTTCTTACTATCTATTTGGATAAACTTCTTGTGACGTCACTGTCCAACGCTGCATTAACAGCGTAAGGGCAAGCCATAAATTTATGACAACCTGATTTTTCCAGTAATTTAATTTTTTTTGTTCGATAAAATATTGCTTAGAATTCAAAAGCAATAGTTTATCTATCTCAACAACGTTAATTATAATCTCAAAATCAAAAACTGAACCTATAGTACAATTTAAACCACAGACTGGTTTGATTTATCATAATACTTTATACTTTTTTTTATATAGTTATCTAGATTTGCAACATAGTAAATATTTGTTTCCAGTTTCTTTTTAACATCAATCAATCATGACTACAAAAATTGATATATTAGCTTACTACTTGTTATTGCAGATAGCCTATATTTTTAGGAAACTTTAAATTAAAATTCAATAATTGCACTCAAGAAAATGTGAGAAGCATTTCATTGAACTATTCACTTTTAGGGCAATCCATTAATAATGCAGAAATTGCCCATCAAATTAAAGGAAAAGTCCCACCCACCTTGCAGAAAATGATATTTAAATTATTCACACTTACTAGATTATGAATGTCTGTGACAATAATAATTGCAGCAGTTTCCATTTTGAACAAATCACTATGTTTGCCAAATACATGTTAGGTGCCATTTTTCCATAGATTTCAGCAGACACTGAAAGTTGGTGGCGCCCTCTAGGACTTGCGTGTCTACATATTTCATGAGAGCTGATGCTTTTTATCCAGTAGAGGGCGCTACATACTGTCAGTAAAATGGGGTTTATTTGGGCTTTGCATATTCAACCAAATCCATGTATTCAGGACATTTTATTCCAAGATTGTTGAGCTCAAATCTAATTGCAATTTTTCCTTGCCTTTCATATATTTTTATGTTCTTTCTTCTACTTAACCTTCTTTAAAAGTGGGACTTTCCCTTTAACAAACGTCATTTGTACCTTGACATTGCAAAAACAATATTTTAAGTATAGGCCTATATATATTTTTTTCTCACTCAAAAATAGTCGTGCTGAGTAGGCAAACCTAGACAACATTTAGGTGTATAATAATAATAAAATAGTGGGCGGTGTTTTTTACCCTTAAAAATATGTATTTCAGGTTAATTAATCCAAAATATTTCAAGGTTAAAAAATCATCTAAAAATCGTGCCATTTACCCCACTCACTCACCCCCCACTAATGGAGTTTTATGTTGAAAAATTGCAAGAAAATAAGTCAGTCTTAATGTGCTAAATTTTTTATCCCCTTTTTAGGAGTTATGAATCACATCGTGTACGTACACCTAAATTTAGGCGTAACAACCAGGGCCAGGACCAAAACTTTTAATTGAATTGTAAAAGTGCAGTGGGTTATAAATGAGTGAATAAATTTATAAACAGAACAGTGATCTCACACTGTGTCCAACCTTAACCTAGAACTACTGGCCTAGTGCCTTACTGCATATCTTTTTGTGTATTGGCACTTTGTACAAAGCAATTTTGAAATCAAAGAAGAAGATAAATTGTTAAAGGGAAATTCCCTCTTTGAAAGTCGGTGGTTGCAGCAGGAAGATCTTGAAAAATTAGGAAAGGCATGGAAATTGCAGGTTGATTTGAACGGGTCACCAATCAATAAATAGTGTACTGATTAGATGGATTTGGATAAAAATAGAATGCCCAAATAGGGGCCATTTTACTGACAGTATGTAACGCCCTCTACTGGATAAAAGGCGTCAGCTCTCGCGAAACCTCGTAGACACGCACGTCCTAGAGGGCGCCACCAACTTTCAGTTTCTGCTGAAATCTACTGAAAAATGGCGCCTAACGTGTATTTGGGCAACCGTCGTGATTTCTTCAATATTTAAACTCTGCTGCAATTATATATTGTGGCATTCATTCATATCTAGTAAGTGTACTACTTAAATATCACTTGCTACAAAGTGGGACTTTCAATTCTTTTCAATGCATTATTGCATAGAATGAAAGTGAGGCCAAAATTGAATGATTTAAATGGTGACCCTTTCTCACCTTACTAACAGATGGCGCTATAATTTATGAGATTTTACGATTCAGGTATTCCTGAGATCAGGCAATATGGCGCTGCCCGTGATTTTGCTACTTGATGGCAGCACCATAAACTTGAAAAAGGTTAATTTTCCTTATTGTACTAATGTTGTCAACGTTTGCTGTTTTGACTGTCTGAGTTTTGCTGTCTTGAGTGTGTTACAGTATCTTGGAAAACCTAAATTTTTTTATCAATAGTTTTCCTAAACGTATGTTATGTGACCAGTTTTTATTATCATGGTTCCTGGTACATATTTTGCACCTGTTTAGTGCAAATAATTGTTTTTTATCCAAGTGGTGCCCCCCTTGATTTAAGGACACATTTAATTGTGGTTGTGTAATAGGAGAAAGTTTGAAAATTTTTAAGGACAAAAGGGTGGAGATTAAACCAAAACTATACTTTTCATTACAAAAAGTAGCCCTAAATTCAATTTCGTCTTATTTCAAGTGACCACTGGTCAAGAATTGCATTTATTGTACTGTTAAGCCTATACTTGTTTTGAGTTTTTCGTTCAATCTTAATTATGCTTTGCTTTGTGAAATCGTTGATTTTGTTTTTCCCAATGCCAAACTATAGTCTTCTAGTAATTCTACTTTTTTAATTGTTAATTAATTCTGATCAAGTTTGCTTAATGTACAAAAAATTGTTTTCAAATTGCTATCAGATTAAAAAAAAGTTAATTTGAGATAATTTACATTATAAAAAATATTAATTAATAGGCCTATCGTTCTTTTTTTTTCTCATGTTTTTATATTTTAATCAGTTTGTAATGATATAATCTCATGATATATATATACCTCCGTAATAATCTTTAATCTGATTTATAAGTAAATAAGATTTATTTAACAAAATAATAGATTTCAATGAAAGTTTGACAATGAAGATTTGGTGGAAAAACCTTTTCCTAGGAAGTAGCCATTTTTAAAAGCAAGTGGCGCCATCTATTGATTAAGTTGAGTATTATCATGAACTTCGTAAGCCATCTTTAAGATTCAAACATTGTTTGGGTGTGTTAAAGATTCAAAAAAGTATTCCATAGAGAAAAAGTGAAGCCAAATATGAACACTTATACTGCATGGCTTTATTTACAAAACAAGCTACTAGATGGCGCCAGTTCATTTTGTTCAATAATATGGTAAAATGGCGCCATAGAATAATTTATAATGAAATGTCATGATTTGTTATTTGATGATTTGATGATTTGTGGATGATTTTGATGGACATGATGATTTGTCATTGTCTTTCTAGTTAAAGGGAAAGTCCCACTTTGAAAGAAGGGGGTTGTATAGGAGAAAAGAGCAAGAAAAATAAGGAAATACTTGAAAATTGCAATTTCATTTGAGCCCATAAATCATTAAGTATGGTATCACTAGGCCTATATACAAAGTGGGACTTTCCCCTTAATAAGCAGATTTTTATGAATTTCTGGGAGATGCACTTTTTTTCTCACATTATTGTTCAAAGCTGGAATGTTTTTTTAAGGGGGATCTTCCCCATTGAGTAAACAGTGTTAGAAAACAATAGAAAGTAAATATTTTGTTTTGGTAAAGAGAATCTTGTGCGTTGGTGGACATTTCGGTAAGCCTTACTCAAACATTTCTGGAGTGTGTAAACACGTCTTGGGTTGATTTTTATGTAAGGTAGAAGCTGAAATCTAACAATAGGATAAGAAACAGGTTTTTTTTCAATCTTGCCACCGAAAGGATGTTATGGGAACTAGTTGATCCATTAAAATCGGTTCATGAGATTTGCATATGATCACGTGATTAGCTTATAGATGAGTGCTTATAGTGTAAGTGCTTTCGTCATGGATTTCAAAGGAAGAATATAGATTGGCCGGTTCAGATTAATTTCGGATCTAATATATTCAAAGACTTTGATAAGCATAAATGCATGTATTTAGTAATTCAAAATGAAAACAATTTTATCATTAATCTGTACTTAACGCTATATCCAGCCCAAACTACTTATTAAAACTTTAGTGTGACAATGATAGTCCAAACTCAAAAATGGGTCAAAAATAACTTCAATTTTTAGTCTTAATCTTAGTGACAAGGTAACGCAATCAAGAAAAGTCATGGAATTTCAAAAGTAGACTTATAATGTATTTTAATTGTTAAATTGAATTGAATTGTAAATCAAACTCCATTTTCTTTAAAGGGACAGTCTCTCTTTGAAACAAGTTAGTTTTAATAAAAAGAGCGTGAAAAATTATAATTAAAATGTAAATTGCGATTGCATTTGACAATATCTATCAATAAATAAAATGATCCGAATACTTGGATTTGGTTGGCAATGCGAAG
>JAQIXP010005557.1:0-10331 GCA_034700285.1 Proteroiulus fuscus
TTGCCTCCTGTCTTGTTAATAAAGAAATGTCAGCATGCAACTCAAAAAGGTTATTATATACAAGAATCATACTTTGAATTAGAGGTACAAACATTTATTCATAGTAATGTATGGCATATACAATTTTGTTACATCCTTCTTGGATTCAAAAAGATTAACACAAGCTGTTATTTCTGCAAGACATTTTGCTTCTTCTCTTTCCTTGACACGTTTGCGCGTGTATTTAACTTCATCCGGAGTAGGTGGAGGCTCCATCGTAACAAAGGCAATGTCCATCCACTTTTGAAACATCAAAGTGGGTGTCACCATACGATAGGCATGTGCAAGCACGTCAGATGCAATCTCCTCTGGAAAGTCATGATTTAAGAAAGTCATGATCTTTTTGAGGTTTGTCATGTTTACAGCCCCAGCACAAATCTTTTATAGCAATTTCTCGCATGTCCATCTAGGTGTTAGCCAATATCCCGTCAAACAAACGTTCCAAATGATAAGTTCGGATAGTCGATCTGTCCACTTTTTCCAGTTTTAATTTCAGGTTCAGACAGGCCCTCTTTCTGTATGCAGCATGTCGAACTTTGGGTGGTGGTGTCATCTTTGGAGTATCATCGTCTATACACAGATTAAACAATTAAAAATCTGGAGCAATATTTGGTCTTAAATATTGAATGCCCACATCCACACGTGGTATCAGATCTTTTAGAATGTTCCACTGTTCCACAGTAAGGTTAATGCCCTTCTTTGAAAAGTGCAACCGCTGGGTTTGCTGGTTGAAGGCATATTCACGGATTTTCACGTAGATTTGATTGTTAAACAGTCCTACCGAAACATAACACTCACCTTGGATGGCATACATTACAGGGTCCAACGAACCTATAGTTTTCTTGGTTTAAGGCACAGGTTGGGCTTCTGATGATGGCAGATGTTTCCACACACATCTTCCCCTTTTAACTCTAGATTTGGAAAAATCTTTACAACTTTTGGAGGCATTTGATGAATGTTAGGTGGATATTCAAATCCAGCACTATTGACATCCCGTTTTTCTCCACGTTGGTATACAGCAGACTGTGCTTGAGAAGGCTGCATCATGTAATTCAATTCCATACTTTTAAATTTCTAAGCTGATATAAGTAGAACAGGTAGACTTGAAGATCAACAGCAAATTATTCTACCTCACACGATAACCCTCCTTATATACGGCCTTTAGTTACACGTGCTTCATGCTCATTGGTTTATAGAATGGTTTTATGGGGTGGTTTGCAATACAGGATTTTAGGGGTGTACTCTTCTCCTATTGACTAGAAAAAGGAGTTTGCTCGACAGGCATTTCTATTGGTTGATATGGCTACTTCTGATTGGTTGCCCATCATGCATTGCTGTCCAAGCATATATATGTCCATGCACACCATCTTACTCATTCTTGTACTGTTCCTGTTATAACAACATGCATCTAAACGATATTGCAAGTGACACCAGCTCTGAGGATGAACTTGTCCTATCATTACAAAACATGTCTCTATCTGCACCTGGTGAAATATCCTACAGCACGTCTACACCAGTTTCAACAAGTTGCCATGTTTGCTTCAATGTAACAGATTCCGACGACTGACATCTGTTTTGAAGATGACAGTGATGTTGAAAAGCCAATCATCTTTGATATCCTGGATAGTAACACTATGACTGTTGTGTCCAAACGTGATCTAACACTTCCAGACCTGTTCATGCTATTAGTGAAAGTTGTATGGAAGAATGACATTCCACTGGACACATCTCCATCCATCAAAAGTTCTGTATGTCCATTTGATATTCTATTTGAATGCATATGCTCTGCAAATAATCTGGATTGGTGCATCCAAGCTTGATGCTTAAAATGGAATGACAGGATGTGGGGACTTCATCTTAATCTACTACACACCAAGCTCCACTATACTTTCTTCATGCATGGAGTAAATGACCCCATAAAGTGGCTGACCTACCCGCAATGAACCAATGCCATGGTTTCCACTAGACAGATGCAGACATTGGCTGGGTTGACATACATGCACATGATGCATTTGACATTACCTGTGACCTTGCCATGGAAGACATTGTGCACCATCTGTCTTGCATACATCGATAATGAAGTGTTAACCTTCCAAGACCTTTTTGACCATCATTGCATTTGCTTAAAAGTATGGAAAGAGAATGTTAACCCTTTATTTGTTTTGGAAAAGTGCATTCCCTTATGTGCCAATCTTGTCTATTGTATCACCTGCTTACGTCATCTCTGGCTCAGCTATCAATGGCTGGAAAAAGTGTATTACAATGCTTTACTGAATCTAAAATTGCCACATTTGTTTTATCATGAATAAATGTTTTTGATTATTTCTTGAACTTGTTTTATTATGCTACCGTCAAACAACATTACATCATTTTTGACATTTCCAGCTAGAATTTTTAAATTTCACATCCAAAAATCGTGCAGCCCCCCAGCATTTTTAAATATACCGCCATTTTCAAATTCCCGCCATTTTCAAATTTAAAAGATCGCAGCGCCTTCATTTTCAAATTTCTAAGATTGCAGCACCACCTTTCCCGCAAAAATGCTTAAAAAAAACTTTCAAATTTCTCACCAAAAACGATACTAGCGCCCCCTAGCAGTGAAAGGCAACACTAGCGCTACTGCAGTGCCACCTGGAGACAAATAACGACACTAGCACCACCGCAACGCCCCCTGGTGGCAAAAGCGACACTAGCGCCACTAACTCCCCTAGCGGTAAAAAGCAACACTAGCGCCACCCCTAGCGGCAAAAAGCAACACAAGTGCCACCACGCCCCCTGGTGGCCACTTTTGGAACTAGGCTCTGTATAGGTGCTATATACTACTCTCCTCCACTTATCAATAAACTTACTTCATTTCACAGCCGGCTTGCTGGTGTGCAGCCTTACATAGTCTCCGGGCTGGTGTTTGTCTTTCTCCGGCCGTGGGTACTTAGTCATCCCACCCTCCGGGTTGAAGACAGTCGAAGCTTGACTCTCGTCTTAATCGGTGTAGGGTTCTTCACTGTTGCTCCTGGGTTTGCTTATTACCATCAGGGAAACGAAACAGGCAAACCAACTCACCCAAAATCCAAGATGACGGCGCCCATTCAAAATCCAAAAATAAACTAATTTTTCCTCCAGAAAATTATTTTTCAAAGAGAGTTGCACTAAGACTCGTTTTTACTTTGCAGGGGCATATCTCCAATAGAAAATGGCGCCCGTGACTCAGCAAATTTTCTCCAAAAAATTCTCCAAATGAACCACAAATTAGTCACTATTAGACACTCCAAAACAATATAAAGAATTTCAGTCCTGATACTTACTCCAAACAATAAAAACTAATCGATGTACTCAGGTGCTACCCCGCACCTCCACCATGTAAGAAGAGGTGAAGCACTGGGGTTGAGAAATTTCCCTAATTCGATGGATGAGCCTTTTTTTCTGGTAGATTAAGCAACTATCACAACTTGATTTAATTATACTCCACACTTTATTCACTAGGCTTACTCCAGCCTTCACTCTATTCATACAATTAATATTATATCTACTAATACTTATTTAAATCTTCCAAAGGGACTCCAGTCCCATTGAACCACTCTGGTTGACAATCTAACACACACTGTCCAGTTCTCCCATTGACTTTCACACAGGCAAGATGGCCCCCACATGTCATAGGTGAAAGAATGTGGGAATCACCCCACTCTCTTTCCCTATGACGTGATTGGCTATTTTCCACCCGCCAGATCTGCAATGACCTTCATCTAATTAGAAGCAGTTCTGGTGGGTTTTGGTGCCAATCTTACATACCGTTTTTTCCACAAAAAATGCTATCATCTCAAAAGCAACTTTTGGCTTATTCGCCACTTGTGAATTAAACCATCGATTGAAAATAGAAATAACTATGATTTAACTGATGATTTACATAATTATGGTACCCAACAATATATCATTTTCCATGCCAAATATTATTAAAATAATAATTAAAAGCACCTATTTTATTATAGGCACAGCATTCAGGCCTACTCAGGCTATAGCAGGTAGCTAACGCCATCTATGGGCAAGTTTTGCATTTGGCGGCCATATTGATTTTCAAATTTTCTTAAAAAGGGTCGGCCTGGGTGGTAGAAGTTTCTATGACTATACACATGTTTTTAAAATTACAATTGTTATTGGTTTCTTGCATCTGTTTTATGCAAATTATTTATATTATACAATAATTTTTCTAAATTTTTAGTTTATTTTATTATATATTAATTTATATTAATATATAAATTATTATTTATTATTATTATTAATATATTATTTATATTAGTTTAGTTTATTTGTTAGGTATATTAAAACATTTATCTTCTACATTTTATAAAAAGGACTTGGTATCAGCATTGCAGTTTAAACTTTAGAAGAACTATTCAACAAAATTCAAGATGGAAATATTTCTGATGCCAGTGAGCATTCTGACCATGAGGACGTTGCTTTGGATATTAATTTTAATGCCAATGTATTAAGTAATGAAGACGACTCCAGTGATAGTTCAGGTGAAAGTAAAACCTCTGAAGATTAAACATCGGAAAATGAAACATCAAATAATTTTGTTGTAGGTTCAGCTCCTAAAACAAAATCAATTTGGACACAAGAAAACGTTTAGAATCCCATTCGAAGGAGATTGGGTGCCATCCGAAGAAGAACCTGTCACTGACGTACTTTTTCAATTCAAAATCAAAAATTCAAAATTCAACTCAGTACCCTACGATCAGCATATAATGATGCCATTTAGTAGGGGGGGTTATCCCACATTTAGGAGAATACTCCAACATCATAAAGTGGAGTTTTCCTATTGAATATTTTAAAAACTACTTCAGCGATGAACTTTTCGAAAGCATAGCTGAATATACAAATATTTATGGACTTCAAAGCGAAGGAACTTTTACACCAACAACAAGTGATGAGATGTAAACCTTTATAGGAATTCATGTTTACATGGGTACACTTGGTCTGCATTGAATTAGGCTGTACTGGGATCAGAATTTGGCTATCAACATATTCCGTGAAACTATGAGCTTGAACCGTTTCTTCAAGTAGTTTGCATCTTTTCAACAATTAGAAAATGCTGAACAACTGACCATTTGTGAAAAATTCGTCCAATTTATGAATCAATCCGCAAGAGATGTTTGCAACTTGATATTGGAGAAAATTTATGCATTGACGAACAAATGGTACCATTCAAAAGCCATTTATCAATAAATCAATATGTCCCCAAAAAGCCCAAACCATGGGGAATTAAGATTTATGTACTGTGTGGTACCTCAGGACTGGTGCATGACTTTTATCTATCAGGAAAAAACAATGGAAGTCCCTGCAAATGTCAAAAATAAATTTGGTGTATCATCAGCAGTTGTGATTTATCTGTGTCAAAGGATTACTAAATCATTTCACCAACTCTACTTTGATAACTACTTTAACTCCCTGGCACTTGTTACAGAGTTGCATACAAGGAAGATAATGTGCAGGGACTGTTCGAGTTAATCGATTCAAGAAGCCAAATCTAATTCCTGACAAGTACATAAAGAAAAAGCCAAGTGGCTATGCTGAAGAGATCTGCTCTTGTGATGGAAAAGTTGTACTGACTAAATGGATGGATAACAGATCTGTGGTCCTAGCTTCAAACGTCCTTAGCATTGGAAAAATGGAGAAAGTAAGATGCTGGGACAAGGCTGACAAAGTCTACATTGACATTCATAGACCAGCAGTCATTAGAGCCTATAACAAATTCATGGGAGGAGTGAACAAGACAGATATGTTAATTTCTTTCTACAGCACATTTATCAAGTCCAAAAAATGGACTCTAAGCATGATTATGCATTCGATTGATTGTCTATCACAAACAGCTGGCAAGAGTATAAAAAGGATGCAAAATCTGTTTCACTTCCGTCCACGAATTGCTGATACACTCGTAAAATCAAACAAGATCACCGCTACTATAAAAAGAGGGAGACCTTCGCGCAGTCCAGCAGTAACACCACCTCAACCACCAAAACGACTTGCAGCAGCTCGTCCTATTCCTGAGTTGAGATTTGATGGCCTGAACCTCTTTCCAGTTCACAATAACAAAAGTGAAGTAGATCGCTGCAAACTTGAAAATTGCAAGGGAAAGCCACATTTTTATATGTAAAATGCAATATTGCATTGTGTCTAAACAAGCAAAAACATTGCTTTAAAAAATTCCATTGCAAATAATTTATAATTGTTGAGAAAATTTTATTTTTTATGTTGACATGGTACTTTTGTCCTTCAATTCAATTCAATTCAACTCAGTACCCTACAGTCAGCAAATGAATGCCATATGGTAGAGGGGTGATCCCACTATTAGGAGAATTCTCCTACGTCAGTTGAGATTTTGAACATCATAATTAAATTGAATTTTCAACAGTTTAATACTATATTTAGGAAGATTATTCCATTGTCTAATAGTATGCAAAAAAAAAGACCAATAATAAATGTCTGTCCTTGCATTAATTTCAATCAAGGTATTTGAATGAACATGACGGCCTCGTGCATTTAAATTGGGTTTACAAATATTAGCAATTAATTTAGAATTGCAAGTAAAGTTAAATCTTTCAAACAAAACCAGGCTTAAATTTTCCTGTCGTGCCTTTAAGGAATTCCAATTCAAAGATTTAAGCAGCTCTGTCACACTTGCTGTCCATTGATAGTTGCCTTTAACGAATCTTGCAGCCCTATGCTGAACTATTTCAATGGCATTTATCTAAATGGCCACATGACTCCACACGGGGCACAATACTCCAAAAGAGGTCGAACCAATACCACATAACCAATTTCTTTAACTATTTCTGGGCAATTCCGGAATATTCTCTGAACAAAGCTGAAACGTTGACTAGCAAGCCCCACTATTTTACAGATATGTTCATTCCATTGTAAATCATTAGTAATATGAATGCCAATGTATTTTACTGAGTTAACAGTTAAGGGGACACTGTCAAGGCTGTAAGTTGGCACTGTTCTTACCCTCCTACTAGATATTCTCATCACTAAACATTTACTCTTATTAAGTTTTAATTGCAATGTCTTGCACCAAACATCTAATGCCTTAAGATCACTTTGAAGTGTTGATGAAAAGGAACCTTCATCTCTCTCAACCTCACTGTAAATGGCAATCATCTGCAAAAAGTTTTAAGATGCAGAATAGCTCTAGGGAGGTCATTTATAAAAATTAGAAAGAGAAGGGGACCTAAAAAACTTTCCTGGGGTACTCCCGAAGTTACATTCACCCATGTCCTTGATCAAGGACAAACCACAACTTCTGTTCTATATTAGTTATATTAAATTTTTTTTTGTAAAATTATTTAAAAATATACAAAAAAATATTTTATATAATTATAATTTTCAAACACATTTTAATAATAAATTACTGATAGGGCTAAATTGCGATGTTTCTTTTCAACTGCATTTGCCCATGGTAAATAATTCACAACCCACTGGAGATGGATTCCCATGCGTTCAGCGAGCTGTCTAATTACAGCGGAGATGAATTGGGTGCCATTGTCACACCTTAGAGACTTCAGAAAACCGTATCTCAAAATTTATTCCAAAAGTACCATTGAAATAGCTTTGGCTGTTGCCTTATTCAGCGGAAAAAACTCAACGAAGCTTGAAGTGATGTCTATCACCGTAAGCATGTACATGAATCCCTGTGGAGTCTCTGGCAGCGGTCCGACGAGATTGGTTCTGAGGATTTTAAATTTTGAAGGAGAGATGGCACCCACTTGTGGAACTGCCAGTGGAACATCATCGGTCTGACCCGGCATTTGAGTGCTTTGATTTCGCCACTCATGTGATTCCCACCTCTTATAGAAAGCCTAACCAAATTTCATGCTTATATTTCCAAATCTAATCCAATTAACTATATACTTTCTCAAACCCAATTCACTCACCATTCCTTCATTTAATTGCAAGTAATTAAATTTTCATAGAATTTGCTATGAAAAAATAGAATTTGGATCAAAAATGGTTTTTATTCAAAACTAAAGCACTAGGTCCAATAAATCTCAAACTAAAAAATCCTCTAAAAATATTCAAATGATCTCAAGCTTGTGCTAACTCCAGCGAAATTATATTAAGAATGTTTAGCTAATAATCAAGAAATACCATCAAAACAAAAAAAAGATTACAGGAATATAAAAGTGACTCAGTGACAATCCCATTTTCATAAAACTGCCCCCTAAAGTTGGGCTTTTCAGCCGAGTCACAGTGACAATGTTTAAAATAGTTCTGACAATCTACTTACCTTCAATCTATATAAATAAAGAGGAAATTATGTCTGTCTGTGTGTCTGTTTGACCAGGATGCATTTTCAGTTTTCAAGCTTTTCACACGAAACTTTCACCACTGGTCGGTCTTCGCTTGGGACACCCAGTGGAGGGGTTTGCGACCCCACCCCCTCCCCCTTTCCCCCACGTGGTTTTTTTGTTCCCCCCCCCACGTGTTTTGTGTGTTTGTCTTTTATCGGAATGCATTTTCACAGTTTTTGAGCTTTTCAATCGATATCTTCACCTTTGGTCGGTCATGACTTCAGACACCCAGTGGAGGGGTTTGCGACCCCCCTCCCCGTTTTTTATTTTGCTTGCAATGCATTTCCACATTTTTTGTAAGCGTGTATTCTCAAATTTTTCATGAGTTTTAGCAAGCTTCTAAGCACGTGCTTATTGTGTTTTAAAATGAAATTTTTATGTTTATTGGTTGCCATGGGGGCGCATGCTTGAAAGCTAGGAAAATGGAATTTTTCAAAAGTAGCATTTTTAGAATATGAAATGTTTGATGCCATTTCTTAACCCGGGCAATGCCGGGTCATGAATTTTTTAATCTTATCAATTGAAACCTTTACCACTGGTCAGTCATGGCTTGGGACACCCTGTGAAGGGTCCCCGACCCCCCTCCTCCTTCCCTGTTTTTCTGTTAGCCCACAATGCATTTTCCCATTTTAAGAAGCTTTTCACTTGAAACATTCACCTTTGGTTGGTTATGGCTTGGGATACCCAGTGAAGGGATTCGTGACCCCCCTCCCTCCCTTCCTGTTTGCCCACAATGCATTTCCTTAGTTTTTTAAGCATTTCAATTAACACCTTCACCTTTGGTTGATCATGGCTTGGGACACCCAGTTGAGGGGTTCACGACCCCCCCCCTCCTCTCCTGCTTTTCTGTTTGCCCACAATGCATTTCCACAGTTTTTTAAGCTTTTCAATCGGTACCTTTACCTTTGGTCGGTCATGGCTTGGGACACCCTGTGGAGGGGTTCGCGACCTCCCCCTCCTTCCCCCTTCCAGTTTTTTTGTTTGCCCACAATGCATTTCCATAGTTTTTAAGCTTTTCAATCGACACCTTTACCTTTGGTTGGTCATGGCTTGGGACACCCAGTGGAGGGGTTTGCGACCCCCCTCCCTCCTTCCTTTCCCATTTTTCTGTTTGCCCACAATGCATTTCCAGTTTTTTAAGCTTTTCAATTGATACCTTCACCTTTGGTCGGTTATGGCTTGGGACACCCGGTGGAGGGGTTCGCAACCACCCCTCCTCTTCCCCACCCATTTTTTATTTTGCCGCAATGCATTTCCACATTTTTTTTAAGCGTGTGTTCTCATGTTTTTCATGAGTTTTAGCGAGATTTTTAGCGCACATGCTGTTATTCTGTGTTTTAAAATGAAACTTTTATATTTATTGGTTGCCATGGGGCGCGTGCTTGAAAGCTAGGAAAATGGAATTTTTTTCAAAAGTAGCATTTTTAGAATATGGAATGTTTGATGCCATTTCTTAACCCGGCAATGCCGGGTATCAGCTAATTTGCATCAGGGTTGTTAAAAAACGTTTTATATAAAAAAAACAAAAAAAATGGGTTTTTTTTGTTTTAAACGTTTTTTTTTGTTTAAAGCGGTTTTTTTTTGGATGTTTTTTTTAGTGTTTAAAACAATAAAAAACATTGTTTAAAACATGCTTGAACAAAATTTGAATGATTCAGAAGGCGGGGGATGCACGGTATCTGTATTCTGTATGATACATAAGTTTAGTAAATAGTAATTAGGATTTAGGTCCTAATTAAATATATCAGTTCAGTGACTCCATGTTCAGATTTTTTTAACGATTGAATTTTGTAGTCTTCCCTGGTGAAAAGATCAGTACTCGACCAGTATGCTGATATCAGTGCTATACTGTCAAGTGGTGGTTTTTTGAACTGCTGATATCAGTGCTATGCTGACACCAGTGCTATGCTGACACCAGTGCTATGCTGACACCAGTGCTATGCTGAC
>JAQIXP010005558.1:0-10331 GCA_034700285.1 Proteroiulus fuscus
TACAGAAAAGTAAACATCACAATTCCACTGGATACACTTGTGTTGCAATGTATGATATATGCACATTTGATTAGATTAGCTTTTACATATTTTGTGATCATACTAACTATAGTAAATGATGTTGACTTCAACTGAATGTGTCACCAGTTTATAAGCATGGAAACTCCATGTCAAAATGTGAACCCATCTCCAAGATGAAATCAGGAAATAACAATGGCATAAAATTGATTTGCAAAAAAAATGTAATTTATCACCTATGCTAGTGATTTATTGGCAGCATATAATACAACTCTAGATCTTGACAGGGTATTGTTTTGTTATCTTCACTTCATTCTTTGTGTTATCACTGTTGAATGTAATAAATATACTATGGCACTGCATATCTATATCTTGGGTGTATTTACTCCTCACTTTTCTTTACAATAGATCTGAGTCGTCCAAAAAATGAAAAGAATTTCACAATTCTTTGTTTACCAGCATCTATTAAAATTTTAAAAAGTGATCATGAGATATACCCAATTTCAGATCCATTTTATAACATTTCTTCTAGCAGTAGCAGAAGAGTTATTTTCAATTGATTGATAAAATAAAATTTGACTTCATCAAATTTATACCAAGCAAGAAATGTTATGTACATTCTTTAAAATCAAATTTTGTGTTGACTTTAAGTTATTAAATTTATGTATCTCTGACAGTAACCCATAAAACTGATGTACATGTATTTGGACTTTACTGATAAAAACAAAAACTTGCCTGCTTCTTTTAGAAAGGTCAACTTGACATCATTGGATTCACTTCCATCCTTCTTTTTTGTACTGATATCCAGAAGTTCAAGAATTACCGAATCTTGAAAGACTTTAGCTTAAAAAGTACAACAGCTTAATTAATAAGTGTAAAAAATGCATTTTAAAATTTGATGCACCTGGATCTATGAGTTCATGTATGTCAGGATATTGCTTTTCATTAGTTTAACCATTCTTACTTTTTCCAATTGCAACGATGGTGGACTCCAGTGTGCCCTTTGATTTACGCAGCTCCCCAAAACACGTGTACAGCCCCTTGGCAGGTTCAGCTATGCCATCCCGCAGGGCCTTTAATTGATCCATGTCATCATCTGGTGGTTGACTGGGATCACACAGGGACGTGGTCTCTTCCACCAAGGCGTCAAAGCCGGTGTTAGCATCACCCAGACAGCCTGCCACACTGTCCAGGTTGGCATCGATTATGGCAATGAGGTTTTTGGGGTTGTCGGTTCGATCTTTGGCCGCCTGCTTAAGGTAAAAGGCCAGCACCACATATTTGGCCGTGTTGAACACCATGTCAGCCACAGCCACCAACCCCATCATGGTAATCACATGGCCTGCATACAGTTTGACGTGGTCGCCTAGTTTAGGTAAGAGGCCGATAGCTAGCTGCAAGATCTTCTTTACCAGACCTATGAGACCCTTGACATGCTCGACCAGTCCAGGGACTTGATTTTCGACTAGCTTTTCGCCAAATTCTTCAATCTTCTTAATGGCCTGTTGGACCAACTTCTTCACTACCTCCTCCTTATCCATTTCTGTTTTTTTATAGCAATCAAGAGGTATTCTTTTCTTGTGATATAAATTCTGACAATAACAGCAACTTACATTATTTAAACAAACATTTTAAATATTACACAGCATTGTCAATTATGTTAGTTAAAACTTATAAGCTCATTTTGTCCACAGTTCTGTTATAGACTTACCTGTTTTACTCACTGCCCCTGCTCACTGCTAACAAAAGTCAGAGAGTTATGATGGTAAGGGGTTGCTGCTTTATACACTCAAAATTTCAGATAAATAATGATAATTGTTGATACTATCACTTATTCAGGGAAACACTAGAATGGGTTTTTCCAGTAGCTTGATTTTCAATGTTTAAAATGTCGATTTCTTGACAAATGGTATCTCTTTATCTTCTCATTTGTGCATCATTGTGTATCGATGCAGTACATTTTCTGGTTGTTATTGCAACGTTTTATAGGCCTGTCTAATGTGATCATTTGTACCTGCAGGTGCTTGCATATACACATGCATGCCACTTTTGTTGAATTTGTTTGTTATTGATCAATAACATTTAACATTAATCAAAGTATATTTGCTCAATCAGCTACACAAAATTTAGTTGCAGGACTCATCCCAGGAACAGGTCTGAACAGGAACAGGAATGATTTGAAAATGATTTGTAACCCATAAAATAAATTTATCGTTGAGTTAAAAAAGTTTGTGCCAACCACGTCTTTGATAGTAACCACAACAACGTTGTGCATTTATTCAAATATTCGTATCTGGTATTTTAGTACCGGAAACTTCTCTTCATAAGTTCTAATATTAACATTTGTTTATATTTGTTTTATCTGCTATTTCTAGTTCTTTCTCCTCACTTACAAATTATAAATTTTTTTAAGCATCCTTTTTAATCACTTTAGTTATCAATTCTTGTTTCAAGTTCTTATGAATTGGTTCTAATTTGGCAATCATGCAGTATTGAAATTTAGAGTGTTTGATCACATTGAACTGTATATGTTTTTGAATATATTGTTTTATTCATTGCGTGAATTCTAATGGGAAGTCCATAAAAGATGTCACATTATTTTCGCTGTTGTTAACCCTTCTCCCCCTGCCTCCCCCTCCCGTATATGGAAAATCCTTCGATTATGCCATCCCTGTAAAGAAACTGAAAAAAATTGCCGTCCCACCCTTGACCATTACTTAAACCTTATCTTCAATCAGAAATCATTTATAAGCGTAATTAATATTGGAAAGGTGTAAAACTGTTGTATTTAGCAATCATGACTTCAATAGATTCAGTCTCAAAAGTTTTCTTCCTCCAGAGGCTACAAAAAATGCTAATTCATAATAATCGCCAGTATAGGCCTAAGTCTTGATCAATGGTCACATTGTCCTGCGCAAGGGATTATCACTCTATCTGCAGTTAACCGCCAGAGCATTCCACTCTGTACGGCCATCAGTCTATGTAAAGACGATGATGAAGGAATGGGAAGGGTTGGGAAGGACGGCGGTCATGGCCGGCTTTTTAGCGGTACTGCCCCGGCATTTGCCTTAGGCTCAAAGGCCTAGGAGGGAAAAAATGGAAAACCACAAAAACCATGTTAAAACAGCCGACATTATAAACCAATTGAACCCAGGTCTCCCAATTGTGAGGCGGGAATGTTACCACTTGACCACACTGGCTTGGTAGGGATTATCACTATGACCTCACATTTTACCATCGTCATCATCACACTTCATATTGTCACAAATATCCCAGCCCCCACCCCCTTCAATGTGTGATGTCATTTATAGACGGCCCCTGACATGATATTGAAAATTGAGTGTCTTTCCCAATAGACGTGCATTTTGTATTTCTGATTTTTCGTATATAGATTCCATATTCATCATGCACTCACGTTCTGCATGTGCCCCATAGCAATCAATGTAAAACTTAGTTAATTAATTAATAACTAAGGAAGTAACCCAAACAGCATTTTTAGTTGAAAACACGTAGAATATACATTTATGACAATTGGTTGAAAATAAGTTGCAAATGGTGCAGTAAATCAATGTAACCAAATTTCAACATATTTTCTATCTATTACAACAATGCAAAATTCGGTGTTATTGTAGTGAAAAGATTGCCAATTTTACGTTTTTTCTACGTTAAATATACCTGTAAAAACCGTAAAAACTACCCTTGATTTATAGCATAAATCAACTAAAAATAATAGTTGAATATGCACCAATATAATTCACATTTATTCTTAGGGAATACCTTCTCAACTTTCAATTTGTTTTTACAGGATTAGCATCTGTCATCCCGTACTGCTCAAGTAAATGCCCAACTTTAGTGGCCTGACTGATCTCAATTGATTGTCATCCTGCTGTTTGATCTGCATGCCAAATAGTTGTTAACTTCACTGACAATCACCTCAAAGTGTGCTGGTATCTTCTGGAGAAATACACCGAGCATTACTTCCACATCCATCAACAGACCGTCATCCACGTGGAAACACAACACCAGATCGCCTTCTTCGTTTTGTTTGCTCTTCGAGTAGTACATGCAGGGATCTGCAATACTGACTTTTATTCCCGACTCTTCGAGGAATTCAGTCAGGCACTGATACCAGCATTTCAACAACTGTTTGAGCCCATAAATGCTGCGATGCAGTTTGCAGACACGATCCATCTGATCGTCAAATCCCTTTGGCTGACACATGTAGAGTTCTTTATCCAAAACTCCATTCAGAAAAGCTGGCTTGACGTCGAATTGCCTCAGCTTCCATCCTCACTGGGCAGCAACAGCAAGCATCATCCTGATCATTTCTAGTCTTGTCACTTGACTGTAGGTGTCATCACAATAGATTCCGGTCGTTGGGTGAAGCCTCTCAGCACTAGCCTAGCTTTGTAATGGAGAACTACGTTCTGTGAATTCATCTTCTTCACAAACACCCATCGGTTGTCGATTGCCTTACATCGTTTTGGCAATGACATCAACGTCCAGGTCTTACACTCCTGCAGTGAATTGAGCTCTTCCTGCATTGCTTGCAACCACTTGTCACTGTCCTCAGATTATATCACCTCCTGATAGTTATCCGGTACTTCCTTTGCCACCATCACTGTATCTCGCAGGTTGTTTTATGGTGGTTCGGTCTCGCAGCCTTTGTCTTTGCTGCACAGTCACTGGCATCATTGGTGAAGTCACCCTTGGCTGTACAGGTGCACTACCTTCCTGTTGTACAGGTGTACCACCAATTGTTCTGGAACTGGTTGCTACATCTGCTTCACTGATGTCTTCAGCTTCAGACTTGTCTGGCTCTGAATCCCTCTGGCCTTCATCGTTGAACAGAAATGCAGCATCTTCATTTGCCTCAGGTACCATCTGCACTGTTTGCTGCAACTTCTTATCCTTGAATTTAACATCCCAGCAGACATTAACTGCCCTTGTCTTGGGCACGTAAACTAGGTAACTACAGGGTTACCACATGGCGGTCAGTGCTATAGACTTAGGGGGGCTAAGCCCCTCAAATTAAAATAATAACTAGGTTTAATTTTCAAGTTTATAAGTGACATTTCATAAAAATTACATTAACAGCCCCTCTAATTAAAATTTGCACAGACCACCCAGGTTTTCAATAACCTTAAAGGTCAAGTCTAAGGTCACATTTTTGGCACCATTGGATTCTCTACCCTTGATTTCCATTTTCATGCCAAAACTATTTTTCATTCCAATGCATATTTATTAGAATTTTAAAGTTTGTTAGCAATTCTGAATAACCATGTATACCTCCCTGTATCACACAGTAAATATGATCCTTTATTCACATCTTAGTCCTAGCATTACAATTCATACTTTTTACATTTGAATTTTGCACAATTGATAGACCTACTTACTAGGAAATACCCTCACTTCATTTCCTACAATTTTCACTGAAATGAGATTACTTCATGTTCTTGTAATTATACATAATACATGGTGCATCAAACAAATTCAAGGAAAACAATTACAGTTATCAAAACAAGATATGAGGAATTTTGACAATTGAAGGATAATAAAATGTTAAACATTTTTATTACATTGTGTTCTGTCTAATCTTATGAATTCCCTGTTTGCAGGGCACAAAACCATTGAGTATACAATGTAGTGAAAAAATTAATTTTAAATTACATATTTAAAGAATATTCATTGTACCATGCCAACTGAAAATCTGGAGCTGAACTGAGTATTATGGTTCGTTTTACCAGCAGAGGGGGGTTGGGGGTGTTCCACCCTTCTAGTTAGATTCGTAACCTCCTCTAGTTATCTGCAGAAAAGACCCCCTAGGGGAAGTCGACATTGGCGCACTCTCAACTCCCCCTTAACAGTTTGACAACAGATCTAGATTTTTTAAAGAGGAGGTACTAAGAGGTCCAAATGATAGGTAGAGATCCCCAGCAAAAAACATCTAATTTATAACCTTGTAAGGTTTAAATTGTAACCTTAAATTAAGAAAAACTGTATTTGAAGCCTGCATTTCTGAAGTTTTTGAGACAAAAACCTGCATAGGCTTAGTTTGTGTAGATAAACGTCAATTTTTTTTCTGCAGCTTTTCTGCATCCGTTCTGCAGTTTTTCTGCTTTTGTAGAAACAATGCAGAAAACTGTAGAACAAATCCCAATAATAACTTTTATTGCTGGGAAAAAAGTATTATATTCTTATAAAGATAAAAGGATGCTTTTTCAATAATGTGAGGACATTATGGTAATGCATTATCCAACATTTCGAAATTGATATAAATTTTATTTATGAATACAAGAGCTGTTATAAAAAGCTTGTCATAAGAAATATTTTTACCTAACATTTTTAATTTTTTCCCAAATAATGCTGAAATCTTATACAATAATAAAAATATTTTCTTTTCCATAAATTTTAATGTTTTGCAAATAATGTAAGAATTTTATATAAATACTTGCCACATTACCAGAATTCATACAATGCATTAATCATGATTAATAGTTATTTTTGATCCAACAAAAATGGTGGCTTGGTTGGTTATAAAAAAAATACTTAAAAGTATATATAAAGAACCACCTTATTGAGTCAATTTGCTTTTAGTGTATAGTAAGAATGTTGCTCAGATGTAGATAAGGCAGGATTTTTCCCTGGCAGATGCAAATTTTCCACTTACAAAACAAACCACCTCTGGATGGAAATTAAACTTTCCTTTTCTTTACTCATTACTCATTCACACAACTCACTAACAATCAACTAATTAGTCAATAAACTATCCAAAAAAGTAACCACAACTTAATCATTACCACCTGGACCACACTGTCCAAAACCCTCAACAAGACTGTCCTTTTCCTATGCAATCCACCAATCCAAGATGGTGCTGCCACGTCACAATGGAAAGAATTTTTCCAGTCACGTGATCATCTCATTTGCATAATCACAATCCCTAGAACAAAAGCTGGAAAACTGGCGCCAAAACAGGCGGGAAACAGGTTATTCCTTACACCCCCACCTTTTCTTCGGCTTGGCCTCCTGGCCAACCTAACACTACATCTGGTCACTGGTCACATCCAGACTGGAACTGCCATTTGCTGCTGGAACTGCTCAGGAACCGCTACTGGAGACCAACTGTCATACCGGTGACTGCAACTGCTGCCAGGACTATTGTTCCAACTTCTACTCCGGAACTGCAATTTGCTAGGGCAATCCTCACTTCTTGGATCGCTCGCCTGACAGGTACTAGACTGGACTAAACTCCCTGAATAGCACCAAACTGGACACCCTGACTGGAACTGGTCTTGCCTGGATAATGCCTTTGTCCACCAACACCCCTGTTCCACAACTTCTTTGTCTGACTCCTCGTAGACGAACTACTAACGGTATCCAATGGGGCTGCTTTCCAATCTGCTAATATCACTGGCAACTAGTCCCGGGTCTCTGATTTGCTCATCATAAAGTCCTCCTGCATGCCATTATCCTGAGGCGGACTTTCTGCAGTCTCACTGCAAAACCAGTTCAATTGAAAAACTCAGGTTGGTTTCCTCCTCCCGGCTCTCTGGGCATTCTTGATAAACATGTCCTGGCTGCCTGCACCGAAAACAAACAGAACCTAGTTTGCTCTCACACGTTGCTTCCTAAAGTCCAAACTGACCACACTGGTAACATTGCACACCCTTCATCTGCGAGGCCTATGTTGGTCTCAGCTGGTCAACACTCCCTATCCTAATACATCCGACAACACCATCATTTGCCTCGGGTTGACTCCTTACTGAAATCTTCCCCTGTTGGCAATCTTGTGAGAAATGTCCCAACTGTCCACACCTGTAACACACCATTCCTGTCGAACTCTTGCAAACAGCTGCCTTGTGGCCTATCCTTTCACACAGGTAACACACTGACTGACAATCTAGATAAACATTTTGCCAGACTCCAGGAAGGCCAAAACTGACATGGCTGTACCAGCCCACCTGAAGTAAGCCGCTGATTAATCTCCACCATACACCTTGCAGCTGTTTTCACCAGTTCCTGCATCTTCTCTTTCTGTGCTTGGGCTTTTGGTATACTCCTCAACAAATTCACCAGCTCCTGGAGCAAATGCCCATGCTCCCTCTGTAGCAGCATCTGCTCCTCAAGCCAATACTGGCTATCCAACTGGGCCTGTAATAACTGCACAATCCTGTCCATTAGATCCTGTTCCTGCTGTTGGGCTTCTACTAGTATTCTCACAACATCTCATACTGTATTCTGGGTCTCAACCTGGGCTGCAATTCGCTCATCCTGCTTCTGAAAGCCATCCCTGATGGATTTGTGGGTGACTGCCTGCACTTCTTGCAAGGTTACCATCCTCACCAGCAACTCTCCCACATCTACTTCCTCACTTTCGGGCATTTCTGTTATCTCTGAACTACCTTGGTGACTCTCTAAATCTGCTACTGTGACCTCTCTATCCCTACTGCTGCAGTTAGCACTGTCTGCCAACACCTGTACTGTCTGCCAACACCTGTACTGTCTGCCAACACCTGTACTGTCCACCAACACCTGTACTGTCTGCCAACACCTGTATGGTCCACCAACACCTGTACTGTCCACTCTTGATCTCAGCACCCACTGAACACTAAGCAAGTTCACCCAGAAATTGCCAAAAATTAATTTTTCCCAAGCGCTTCACTGGACAGCACCAATGTAATGCCGGAAAGCACTCGTTTGCAAAATTTAGGGGCATAACCCATACACAATGGCGCCCACTGAAAACTTCAACAATTCACCCAGAATGGCTACACCAAATCCCAAAATTCAGTCCACCAAATACTCACACCAGTAGTGGCAAGAATAACGTTGCAATCAGGGCACTACCCCGCACCTCCACCATGTAAGAATGTTGCTTAGATGTAGATAACGAAAAGGCAATATTTTGCCCTAGAATTATGCAAATTTTTCACTTACAAAGCAAACCACCTCTGGATGGAAATTAAACTTTCCTTTTCTTTACTCATTACTCATTCACACAACTCACTAACAATCAACTAATTAGTCAATAAACTATCCAAAAAAGTAACAACTTAATCATTACCACCTTAAACAAACTGTCCAAAAACCTCAACAAGACTGTCCTTTTCCTTTGCAATCTACCAATCCAAGATGGTGCCGCCACATCACACTGGAAAGAATTTTTCCAGTCACGTGATCACCTCATTTGCATAATCACAATCCCCAGAACAAAAGCTGGAAAACTAGTGCCAAAACAGGTGGGGAACAAGTCATTCCTTACATTATGGTATACAAATTCAACAGTTGTAACATGTTATTTTACTCAATTGTTTCAAAAAAAATTGCAGAGTAAAGGATTAAAGGTGGATTGACTAAAGTGCATAAGAGAAAAGCGCGCCGACAAAACTGCTTACCAAAAGAAGTGTGCACCGACAGGAATGTGCACAATAAAAGCACATACAAAAAAGCATGCAATTACAACATTAAAACATATCCATGGACATAAAATGAATTAATTTAATCAGAAAGAATTTATAAGTTCAAATTTCTGCAAATAATCTACAATAAATATGCATGCACTTAGCATCATTTCTAAACAAAAATTGGGGAGAAATATCAACTTTTAAATTATTTTTAAATAAATTTTTTAATTATTTCAAAATGGTATAACTTGTAAGTAAACAATGCTAAAAGGCTGAAATTTGTTGAACAGATTTATATATACATTTTCTAAAGAATGGGCTAATTTTCATTAAATAATTATTGAATTTGTAAATTAATTCAGTAATTTGAGAAATAAAAGGCCACTTATGCTTAAAAATGCATATTCGCTAGTTTGACTTTCATTAATTTTGTAATAAAGCAAAATAAATTAACTGTGGAGTAGTGCATGTGTACATCCATTAGTTTAACTATATCCAGTTTTTGAGAATTTTTTTAAGATACAGACGAATGGTACTCTTCACAAATTGTAACTTTTAGATTTCTTGGAATACCTTGTTGGATATTTGTTACTACTTCTGCAACTTTGACAAGTCTTGGTCAAATTTATTTCTGTAACTTTAGGTACATTAGGGATAGGAACACTTCTAGGCTCAATTGACAAATTGGCTTATTCGCTTTTTGTGAATTAAGACAAAATAATGACAATATTGCATTTGCACTTTTGTAAGTGCTTTTATCATGCACATAATTGTCTTTGCATGTTAACTCACTGACCGGTATGTGTAACATTTTGACAGTGTTCTTCCTGCGGACAGTGTTCTTCCTGCGGACAGTGTTCTTCCTGCGGACAGTGTTCTTCCTGCGGACAGTGTTCTTCCTGCGGACAG
>JAQIXP010005559.1:0-10331 GCA_034700285.1 Proteroiulus fuscus
CAGTTTGAAGAAAACGAATTTAACATTGAAATCCCCATAGGCCCACGCTGTTAAAAGTGTGGACAGCCCCCTTAAATCTAGATTTTGCATTGATTTGCACGATGAAAAATTAGTTTAGCTTAAAGTTCATTGAGAAATTCATTACGTGACTCTCACACACCCCCAACCCCCCAACATTGCCAAGTATTTCCACACGAGTCGTTTGTCATTTATTTTTTAAATAGTTTGGCAATAAACTTCGACTTTGTGTGCCCATTGTTTCGGGAGATTGCCTTTGCAAGTATAATTTTGATAATTCAGTACTTATTATAAATTGTGTTGAATTTAATTTTCGTATTGTGTTGCGATTTAAAGATGGGCTCAAATGACATTTTTGTTTTAAATTTTTGGAGTTGAATCTTTGGCATTCTAATGTTTGTGTGTGTGCCTAGAAAAATGAGGCAAAAACTTTCCTTTTGAATTTGGACTCGCGGGGAATGGATTTTAGTTTTAAATTTATTTTCGAATTTTCCGTGGCCTGTTTTAGGTACCTCGTCTGCCGGTCAACAGGATGGCATGGTCCAAAGTCCTAGTGGCAACTCTCTACACCGTAATCAATCGGGTGGACATTTAAACGTTTGCGACGGAATGAGCGGCAGCCAGAGCACGTCGGAAATGAGCCAGCTAAAGGTGATGGCGCAAAAAATATTTTTTTGATTTTGGACGTCACGTGACGAACGTCTTTGAAGTATAAAGCTCACAATTGTTTTTTTTTCTTCCTATAATTTCAGGGCAATCAACATTTCATGAAGAAGATTCCTCATGGTGCTGAGGCTGCTAATATTTTGGTGGGCGAAATCGATTTTCTCGATCGCACGCTGAGCGCCTTTATTCGCCTCAACCAAGCCGTGATTCTAGGCAAGTCAGCTGCCCTAATGGTACTGATGGCTTAATAGTGTCTCAATCGTGTCGTTTGCCGTGTTATGAGCAAGGTTTTAATATTTTAAAATCAAAGCAAAGACAAAAAATCTATGAGCAGTCGTAAAACGGGATTTTTTTTTTTTTACCCGTCCTGGATTTCACGTTTGTATTTTCAACGTCCGATAAAGCCGTAAGCTTACTTTGATATAAAATTGATTTAAAGGCTTGCACAAAACTTGGCAAACCATTTGTGTCGTGATGTAGTTTCATTTCCTTTCATCTGGAATTTTGTTTAAATTGTTAACGATTACCAATAAGATAGAATGTTACTCCTGCAACATTTTAAAGCTATTTTGTGGATTAACGGGATCATTTTTACCGTATGCTCGTTCATGCAACTGTTTTTGATGCTGTGGTAATTGATTGATCACTAATTGAGATTGAAGAGGGGCTTTTGTGATTTTTTTTTCATCCTTTGTTTTTTAATCATTGATGGCCTCATTTTACCTTTTTTTAGGAGATATCACGGAGGTTCCCGTTCCGACACGATATATTTTCATCTTACTTGGACCACAGGTGAATTTCGTCGGCAGTGTTCGAACCAATTGGTTTTTTTTTAAAATATGTTTCTCCACGAGTGGAACCCAAATTCGTCACTGAAAAAATAGTGCATCCTACGTGATTTCTCGGTATCTCACGTGTATTTTTGGTAAATTCTAGGGTAACATCGCTCGGTACCACGAAATGGGTAGGGTCATAGCCACGTTGCTTTCTGACGAAGTGTTTCACGAAGTGGCATACAAGGGAAGGAATAGGTTGGATCTTATTGCCGCGGTGGACGAATTTTTGGATGCGGTCACGGTTTTGCCTCCCGGAGAGTGGGATCCGAGCATAAGAATTGAACCGCCACAAAAAATACCGTCTCAAGTGAGTGCATTGAAATGAGATGGTTTAACTCGCTTGCTTTCTGGCTTCTTAGTCATCTAAAATGGGTTTTGAGCTGCTTTTAATTTTTTTTGCATGTTCTTCTCTTTTCGTTTAAGGATCATCGAAAAGTTGCACCAGATCTGAATAAGGAGGAAATTGATGAAGAATACGAGGAGGAGATGGAAAGACAGGAAAGCGGACTAAAGCGAACGGGACGGTGAGAACATTCCTCGCCCATTGTTTAAAAGTCGGCCACTTTATCTGATCGCGCTATCGCCCGGTCCATCGATGCCGTCATCGAGCGTATTCACGATGCCTAAAAATTTGCTGTTTCCTTTTCAGTTTATTTGGTGGCCTGATGAACGATATCAAGCGGAAAGTTCCTTGGTATTGGTCCGATTTTAAAGACGCCCTCGCGTTACAATGTTTGGCTTCGTTTATCTTTCTTTATTTCGCTTGTCTCACTCCGATCATCACGTTTGGCGGTCTACTCGGACAAGCCACCGATGATAGAATAGTGAGTCAATTTGCTTTATGAGATTCTTTTGAAGCCCTTCATTTCATTTTTGCCTTGGTCATTCGCAGTATTTTTTTTGCGTGCTTAGGCAGCCATCGAAAGTTTAGTGTCCGGTTGTGTCTGCGGTATCGTCTATGCCCTGTTCAGCGGTCAGCCGCTGACCATTTTGAGCAGTACGGGACCCGTGCTGGTGTTTGAAACGATTGCCTACACGTTTTGCTCGTGAGTGCATGATGGCGTCGATTGGATAATGATCGTAACGAAATGTGTGGCTCATCTGGATTAATTTTGATTTTTAAGGGAAAACGATTTGGATTATCTTTCGTTTCGTGTTTGGATCGGCGTTTGGACGGGCATAATCTTGATCACTTTGGTGGCCCTGGATGCTAGTGCTTTCGTGTGCTACATTACGCGTTTTACCGAAGAAAATTTTGCCTGTCTCATCTCCCTGATCTTCATCTACGAAGCCATGGAGAATATGTGGGACATTGCCAAAGAATATCCAGTGAACGTTCATCCCGAAATACCTCTCAATTGCAACTGTATACCGCCGGAGAGCGTGAGTTCGCTCTACTCCAATTGGACTCATAGTCCGTTGGAAAATGTAAATTCGTACTACTCCAATTGGTCGATTATTCCGTTGGAAAATTGTACCGTGAGTCACTTTTATTTTCTTTTGTTATCGTGATGATGATGATGATGATGTTTGAAATTTAGCATATCTTTTAACGTTGAAGAAGACCAGAAAATTCATTTTTAGTCAGTCTCGTTTTTCGTACTTTCTCAGTCATTTAACGGCACTCTGGAGGGTAACAATTGCGGCAAACACAAGTACGCCCCGGACGTATTCCTCATGTCGATGATGCTCTTCATATTGACCATACTTTTCTCGTTTGGCTTTAAAGAAATTAAGAATTCTTTGTTTTTTCCAGCCAAGGTATTCACTCTCTCATTCATTCAAGTGGTACCATTTATTAACTTGACTCGTTTACTACAAATGAGCTACATACTTAAAATTTTTTATGTGCAGGTCAGGGAAGTCCTGAACGATTTTGCCGTGACCATTGCTATTCTTTCAATGATTGCCTTAGATTATTTTGTCGGGCTCGGTACGCCAAAGTTGCAAGTGCCCGGAGATTTCAAGGTGCGCCACTCGGGATCAAATATGGGGATTTGGGGATATTTGACTAGTCCGCTTTTATATAAGTGTTACGACTTTTGTAGCCGACTTGGCCGCATCGGGGTTGGATAATTGATCCTTTCGGTCGCAATCCTGCATGGACCGCCATCGCGGCCATCATTCCGGCCCTACTGGCCACCATCCTGATTTTCATGGACCAGCAGATCTCTGCCGTCATTGTCAATAGGAAGGAGCACAAACTGAAGGTGTTTAGAAATCTCGCATGTGAAACCATGATTTTGGTGACGTCTTCTCCGGTTTACTTATATTTTAACTCACTTTTATAGAAAGGAGGCGGCTACCATCTTGATTTGTTCGTCCTTGCCATCTTGATTATTATCTGCTCGTTCATGGGACTGCCGTGGTTCGTTGCCGGCACGGTGCTCTCGGTAAATCACGTGAATTCATTGCGAATGGAGTCCGAAACTGCCGCTCCCGGAGAAAAGCCACAGTTTCTCGGTGTCAGGTGCGTGAATAAAGGAAAATTTCAAATTATGCCCGTGTGGCTGCTCGAAGCAAAATTCAGAATGGCAGGTTTTTTTTTACGATTTTGTTTTTAAAACCAGAGAGCAGCGTGTTACTCATTTGCTGATTTTCGTCATGATGGGCTGTTCCGTCGTTCTAACACCCGTTTTGCAGGCAAGTATTTAAGTTTAGGAAGTGTGTGTGCTTAAAAAATTTAATTTAAAAATGTTGGGTTTTTTTTTTTTTTTTAGCTTATTCCCATGCCCGTTTTATACGGAGTCTTCCTTTACATGGGTGCCTCTTCTTTGAAAGGTTTACAGGTTGGAATAAAAGAACATTTTATGTGTGTATATTTATCATATTTTTCGGGGGTTTAATTCTATTAATTCTGTCCATTGTTATTTACTTAGTTCATTGAACGCATCCTAATTGTCTTCATGCCTGTCAAGTACCAACCGGATTACATATTTTTGCGGCAAGTGCCCCTCAAACGGGTTCACCTATTCACTCTGATTCAGTTGTTGTGTTTGATCGCTCTCTGGATCATCAAATCATACAAGTCGACCTCGATCGCCTTCCCATTACTGGTGAGATGAAAAACAGGAATGTATATTTAATTGTGAAAGCGGGTAACCTCATCATCGTGACCACTTTAATGTTTTTTTGCTTCCCTATTTTCAGTTGGTTGTTCTCATAGTAGTGCGCAAATCTCTGGATTTTCTGTTCAGTCAACGAGAGTTGAAGATTCTGGACGATGTCATGCCCGAATCCACCAAACGCAAATTGGAAGAGAAACGCCGCAAGAGCCAACAAGTGGATGACGAGGTAATCCAATAGAATCTTATCGGAACCGAAGTACCGAGATTTTGTTTCGGTCATTCTTTAATCTGAATTTTCGTTTTCTTATTGCTAACATTCGCTGGGTCACGAAGGAATACGAATGTGGAGTAAGTTGTTTGATTAGTACATATTTTATACCTCGATGTTACGATCGTTTCGAGACTGTGACGTACGTGTACTTTTGCATTTAAACAAGGTCGAGGGAATTAAAATCGGACCTTCGGGAAATCTCCAGATTCCCTTAGCCAACGGCAACATTATGAAGATTCCAATCGAGAAGGGCAAAGCGGAGGCTAACATTAATATTTCCGAAGAAGTGGCCAAGACGGGCATTTGGAAGCAAGTGAACGACGCGAAAAGCAAACCGGAAGGGGATTCCAATCACAAATCCAAAAGGTAATTTAACAAATGGGGAGAAAGTTTTAGCGGGAAAAGTTTACGATAATGTCTTTATGTATTTGGAAACTTTTTTTTATAATTTTGTATCATTTTTTGATAACATCGTTGACCTCGCCACGTGTATACTTTGACCCATTTTTTGTTTTTGTTACACGCCGCCTTACTCAAGGCATGCCAGATTCGCAGATTAGGTAATTAGAACCCTACTGTCAGCCTGGCATGAATTTTTGCTTTTTAATAAAAAATACTTTTGGTTGTCCCTCACAGATCTAGCATTAGTTTGCACTGACGTGTGCGTCCCAATAGTCCGTTCGTACCATCACGATGCTTGCAGTTAGACCAACCGTTAACACGCGTAAAAATAGGCGTGTTTTGGCGTTATTACCCTGTCATACGCTGTAGTTATCCAGTTTACGAGTAGTTATTAACTCTATCATAGGATACGAGCAAAACGCTAAAGCGTAAAGTTCTTCATCCGATGATTTTCCTGTACTAAGCATCCATAATTTCTGTTACCTCATTTGGTACACCACCTATTTAGGTAGATAACAGGTTGGTTACCCTTTGGGTTACCCGGCATCGTTATCCAAAACGATAAAACAGCTGGCGTCAACAGTAAAACGCTCCAGGTCCTAACTATGTATCCAAATGGTAACAGGGTAATAGCGCTAAAACACGCCTAATGTACACCTAGTCATGGTGTCTACCAGGTCGTAAAGTTATAATTTATTAGCTAAATTATGGTCATACTTGTTTCGTATCGTAAATCGGTAAATTTGTCTAGTTTTCATGCAGACAGACACTCAAACGTTTTCTACGTATCACATGAAATTATCCAGAGTGGGTGGATTTAGGTCAAGTTATTAGCATCATATAAAAAAAAATGATTTTAAAATTTATTTTAGTGTATGCTATATAGTGGCCAGGATGGAAACTACAAACTGTAATAAGGCGCTATCTGAAAGTACTGCGCGTTCAGGTTTACTTTCAGTTAGGCTGGTTGTATTGGCTACTATAGTAGCTTTCATTCTAGCCATTAGGTGTTAAACTGTATATGTTATAGTTGGTCTTAACAAAATTTGTATTTACTTTGGTTTAAACAAGATCGTTTCTAAACATATGGAACACTGATTAAAATTAATCCTAAGATTCATTTGGGTTTGAATCGGCCGATAAACAATTTACTACGGCATTAACGTTTAGTTAATAAAGCTTGTTTTAAGCTTGTGTTGTTTAATTGACTCGATCTTCCCATTGCCCGCACACGAATTTAGTTCAGGTACGTCTATCGTTAGAAATGTGCACACATTGTTCGGAACTTTTGTAAAATTTATTTTTCCCTAAATTTATTTTGTCGCTTTTACGATGGAGGTTTGTTTGGATTTGTAAATGCATTTTGACTAGTCGTGCGCACAGAGGTGTTCTCTAGATATTGCCGATGTTCACGCAGGAATGTTAATTAAACACGGGCTATTTGTTCGCGGAAAGGACCGCACTTCGTGTTTTGAAATTTATTTATTTTATTTTTTTGTTTGTTTGTTAAATTACAGTAAGAAGAAGCGTGGGTCCAAAAAGGACGCCATGAACGAGGAAGAACGTAAGAGATTGTCGACGATGGCAGAAGAGGACGATGAAGAAGACGGTCCCATCTGTATTAGAATAGAATCTCCTTCCAATAACGATATTAAATCGAATTCGGAAAAGAGAGATTCTCTTTCGGCCAATCATAACGAGACGTCCGTGTGACCCTAATCATCGTAGAAATAATATTTTGCGTATGTACAACATGTCCATACTATCAAACGAGAATAATAACAGTTAGTCACCTTTATCATTTTCTCTCTCTCTCTCTCTCTCTCTCTCTCTATCCCCCACTCTTTTATTTCGGGATTTAAATTTTCATTGTATAATAGGATTATTAGGCCTACTTAGATAAAATTATTTAGTATTTTTCATTATCATTTTATGCCCTTCGATGAATTTTGAGGCGGCGAGTCCTCCAAAATGATTTCAAACGGCCCATCGCATGTCCGTGGAGAAGTGACAAAATGCTCGATCGTTTTAAAAACAAATTTGGAAAATTATTCTCGTGGAATGTTAATGGTAACCAATCTAGATGCAAAACCAATAAGTAAATGCTTTTTCATTCGTGCGAGTATTACTCACAAAACTCACAAACATACAAGAAGTACATTTCAGGAAAGGTTGTGGAAGGAATGGACAAGCTTTTCAAAAATAATTATTATTTCTATGTTATAAACTATTTAAGGGTTTATTTTAGAAACCCTAGAGCTGATACCGGCAAACGTTTTTTAATTTTGTCGTGAATCCAATTGGGTAAAATTGAAATTTTTATTTTTTTTAGCTATTTAATGAGAGGTGATTTTGTTTTCTTTTTATTTGGAATATTTGTTTGCCGAAAATTTTTTATGATAGATGCTATCACCAGTGCCAAATGATTGAACCCAAAGGTTTGTTTTTGGTATCTCATGTCCAAGACCATAAAGTATATTTTTTTTGTATACAGTATATATCTTGTTCTGTAGGTGCCCTAATCATGATAATTATTTAGCGTTACTTTATAGTCGCTTATTAAATTGAGCTAATAGCAGTAGAATGAAGGCGTTGGCAATTAAATATCTGTTATGAAATGTCTTCGTGTTTAGGAATGATCGTCTCTACGAACACACGGATGGCCGTTAAGAAATTATTCTCAGTTAAATTTCCCACGCCATTTTTTTTATTAAATAAGTCTTACAGTATCTTCTTATTTTTCCCCCCTTCTTGAAGTACATTATATTCTGTTAAGTTTTTTTTTATTTTTTACCCTTTAGATTGCAGAAATTCTCGTGTATTTATTATAAAAGTAGTGGTGCTGCGATCACTAAGAGATCGTCAATATTCTATATTAATTATTATTATTATTGTCTTTTTAAAAGAAGCCCAGGGGGGGGGATCTCGAGAATAATTATGCAACATTAAAATCACACGCTAAAAATTCCTATGTATTATTTCTTGTACAATTCCAGGTGAATTTATTTTCATAGGCTTCATTATTCGATTTCCCCATTATGTGCATTTTTTTTTGGACCGTACAATATATGATTCGGGGATTATTTGCTGAAGCATTTCTAGTATTCTGTTAGTTCTTGTTTATGTTTAATTATCAAGAAGAAGAAAAAACAAAAAACTTGTAATTAAATGTGGTTTCTGTTGTATACACGTTTCAGTTGTTTTTATATTAAAATAGACGAGTGTGAACTAAGTGCATCGCTCCAGTGCACCCCATGTATTTTTAAGACGCGCGGTAAATAAACGCCGCATCCTAGCGTCCAAACGTCGCTCGTGTGTACCCGGCCAAACCTTGCAGTTGATAAAACCAAATGTGGGCGAGTTTTTGGCAAATTAAGGTGCAATAATAATGAATTTATCTTTCCTACAAAATTCGTTAACAGTTTACTGAATATTATATGATGCCCAGTTTCATCTTTTTCATTTGCTTTCGTGTTTTATATCGCTTTTCCCCCATCATGTAAAAATTAAAAAAGATTCTATTATAAAACGAAATTTCAGCTGCTTGGTTTAGTTCATTTCTTGTTCACATAAAACTGTGTAACAAGGCTGTCTAAGTAATGAAATGCAAGAAAAATATTGTTTTGACTTGGGTTTGGTGGACTATCAAAGTCACCTTTTGGATGCTAAGGATAAAACATGGTTATATTACAAACTTGGTTAAAATTAAGTTTGTTGTAAAACTTGTTATAAAACGTGTTATTAAATGATATACCATATAAAATATTGTTAAATAACATCATGTTAGATAACATTTTTCTCTCTCGTTGTATTACTTTGCTATATAACACGTTTTGCTATATGGTTTGGGACCCAGCTTTAACAGATGGAAAGTGTAAGATTCTGCCCCAATTTTTTTTAATCTGTTCCCAGTGAAAGAATTTCTGCAGTTATTGTGTTCTGGGTTGCATTTCTACCCTGTAAATAAAAAAACCACAATAAAGAGACAGTAGGATTGTTGACGTTTTACGACACAAAAGTGCAGTTAGATTGCATTCTGCAATACAGGTTGCACCTTGCAACTTTTGCATTCATCCAAGATGCAGCCATGTTAAACAATGCATCTTAATCAAATTGAATTATTTCTTCACTTGAAAGAGGACATGCGGATTACTTTGAAATTTTTATAGGGTATTCCAGATGCTTTAAAAATTAAAAAAAAAAAAATAACAGCATTTTTTTGAAAATAATAAAAGTTATTTCAAGGGTGGGGAAATTTTTTGACAGTCGTGACTTTTTGAATTGCCCGCTCGAGTGATGACATCATCGGTCGGAAGTTGCCGAACGTGTTTCCGAGAAATTTCGTCTTTTTGTTCCAAAATGGCGGCGTGTTGTTTGTTTGTAGGATTTTCGTGGCTGGAGATTCGATGATTGTGACTAATATTATCCAGTGATTGGATTTCTCTGTTGGAGATGTGTGTGTGCGTGTACAGCGATAATGATCAAATTGAATCTAACGCTCTCTATATTTAAATGAGACGATTGTGCGGAATATTAGTGTGAAGATGAGCACTACGGAAACGTCGAGCGATGTATCCAGCGATGGCGATGTCGCCATGTATTACAAGGCAGGAGGTAAATCTCATTACATTTTTATGGCTCTTGATTATATTTGCGACCCATTTAATGAAATAGGAGTACCCCTATTCGGTTAAGCCATCCCATCCTCGAGCCACTCGAAGTGAAACTTTGCAAATACGAAAAATGACTGGCATACATGATCAGTCAACCGTCTACAAAAATGAAATTCTTGACAAAATCCAGTTGGGACCTGCCCTACGGTACTATTTCTCTGTAATAAATACATGTTAAATGTAGGGCTACCGAATGTACGGTTCTCGGGAAACATAATTACAAGATGAAGCATTAAACATTTTATTTATTTATTTATTTAAAATTTTCCACCGCGAAAAATAATTTCATTTTGGCAGAAGTCATAAAAAGTATAAAAAATAATATAGTCCGACAAACAAATCAGGGCATTGTCAAGAAAAACAGGTGTAAGTAAAGACACTATAGCAAAAAATCACA
>JAQIXP010005560.1:0-10330 GCA_034700285.1 Proteroiulus fuscus
CTACAATTTGCGACAAGGGGGAGGGGGGGGGGAGTCAAAAATTCTGAAAAACTAAGCTACGTGGTTTGTGGACGTTCCCCTAGGCCTATGTAGTAAATTCAAAAATAAATGCTTAAGTAAACAACTTTTGTTTCACCGGATGTCCTGGCCGACGTCATAAGGCAGCGCTTTGCCCTTCCAGTAGGTAGCACTCTCCTCATATTGTACAATGAGGGGAGTGATGCATGCAGGGAAAGCAATGCTCTGCCTTATGACGTCGGCCAGGGCACTGGGTGAAACAAAAGTTTGCCTAAGCATTTCCTCCCATTTTTTAAGTAAATGACCAAGCCAACCACGATTGTGAGGTTTGTTCCATTCGTCTGCTTTTTCTGTACTAGAACAGGCTGAGCAGCTTTTAGCCGTTCCTATCGTCCTGTTCCGTTGCGCTCCCTGCTTTGTTTCTGTTCCATTCGACTGGTTCAGAAAAAAAAAGCAGGTTGGAACTGCTCCACTTTGTACCTGCTTTTTGCTGGGGCAAAAAAAACAAGCAAGGAATTCACAAAGTCGTCTGCTCGTACTTTCAAAATTCATATCAAATACAACGATAAATATTATTTGGAGTCTAAATATTAATGAATAATGAAATTGGGGACTACTTTTTAAAATATTAGCTATTTATTTATTGATTATTTCGTTTAAAAAAATTATATAGATGTTTTTCAAATGAATGCAGGGCAATTGTGTTCCAGTGGTAAGTGAATTTTTCAAAAATCAACTGTTCTGGTTACAAAATTGTGCCAACTTCCGCTCTACTCCTTTTAGATTTCTTGTGTTTTGGAGCAGGCGAATGGAACAAACCTGTGGATTTTGGGAAATGTATTCCCTCCCCCCCCCCTCCCTAATTACATCGTTTGATAAAAACTTGCTTTGTAATTATCTTTCACAGTCTGGATTTTTAATTCAAGAAATTGCAATTATAAAATCCAGATATTTAATTGCATTTTAAAATTCATAATTTTTCATTCACTGAATTTCAATTATAAATTCTAGATTTTTTATTCGGGAAATTTTAATTATGAACTCGACATAAAATCTTTATAATTCAAAAAATGTTTAATTATAAATTCAGGATTGTACTGCGATTTTAGAGCCTTCCAAAATAACTCTAATACTGTTATTACTAAAATCTAGGGATTTTTAATTATAAACTCAGGATTTTAAAGACATTTTAAAAAAAACTCCCGAAAACAGATAATAACGCTTGATCCTATCCTAAATGGTCAAAAATAAATCAGTATTCAACATAAATTATATTAAGGATGCAAAATGCAGAGGCCACTTTTGGCATTCAGTTAAGTCCCATGGCAACAGCAATCTCGCCAATGACAATCAAACTGCCCAAAAAGTGGTTTTGGTAAATTACATACTCGTTGAACTAATTGTATTCAAATTTCAGGAAGCCTTCCTCTTCAATTGCACTGATAAACCTGGGCACCTGAGGAAAACCTGCCAGGGTATGCAAACGTAGTTACTTATGCGTCAGGTAACATTGTCGTTAGTTGTACATAAAACCATTTCCAAACCAACAAGCCAAAAAGAGTAGTTTAGACATTGACAATAGGCTATGACCAAGTAAAATGTAACGTGGATTTTTTTTTTAATAAACTGCTCGGTCAAACAGAACTAAAAACCGAAGGTCGTGAGCGGTGACTCACTCTACCTGAGTTCCGTTTTATGTCAGGTAAATTTTGAACGTTTATTTCCTTCCACCCTTCACCAAAAAACGCCATGACCTGCTAGTTTTAACACTTTAAAACTCCTTCAACCAGAAATCCTCTTTAGGAAAGTGTAACCCTATCTTGCCCATCATCTTGCAAGATTATAAAAATCCACTTTCTCAAATTGCAAGCATTTCTTAAAACGCTTTCTTTGCACATTTCTCATCATTTCGATTTCTATTTAGACTTTTTTTGTAGGTATGCACGAATTAAATCATGGTATTGTCATGATTATGAGTTTACAAAACTTGCATGCATCGCACTGATCTGGGCTTATACAACTTAACACATTAAATTTTATCCACTAGAGGGTGCTACATACTATCAGTAAAATGGCGGCTACATTGAGCTTTATTTTTTCCACCAAATCTTCGTATTCAGGACATTTTAATATTGATTGGTGGGCTCAAATCATATTGCAATTTCCATGCCTTTCCTAATTTTTCATGCTCTTCCTCCAACAACCACCTTCTTTCAAAGTGTGACTCTCCCTTTCAACATTTAATTTAATAATATTATTACCAAGTAATAGCAAAAACACAGGCGAATCCTACAGATGTACAAAGGCCTAAACCTCAATAAGTTTAAGAACTAAAACTTTTATCAGAAAGCTTAAAAATTAAGAAAGCGAATTTCTGCCAAAAATGACAATTAATATTTGGCAGAAAATTAAGCTCTATCGTGAAGTCTTCAGAAAAAAATGTTTCGACAGAAACTTCTACAGTTTAAAACTTATGCGGTTGTTGCGGATGTTGGTTCAATTTCAGCTATTCTCAAGCAAAAAGTTAAACTAAAACTATTCAAAAATTAACCAGTCTTCAGAATACTTGCAATTTGGTTTATTCTTTACTTGAGTAAAGGCATTTCCTGCAATATCTAAGAAACAATGTGCCATGAGCATTACAGGTGATAAAATGCACAGGAAGACATTAGTATATAGATAAGTGTATTTTAAAAAAAAGATTCTCATTAGCATTTTCCCAAAATGATTAAAGATAAATACAGACTGCACCAAACTATACAGTTTTAATATATGGTAAGCTGCTGGCTAACCGAACTTAATTGCAGTGCCATCCACGAAAGTAGGCCTTAAATCTTGTTTTTCCAGTTGAAAACACATCCAAAAAAATCTCACAATTTATATATACGTTAGGTGTGAATATAAAAAGAGGCATAATTGCTATGATTGTAAATACCGGTACTATACGTAATTGTTTTCTAAAGGAAAGGGTTGCCAAATCTATTACCAGTTATAATTGAGCACTTTAGTATTTAATTCTTCGCAAATTGTTTTTCTGTAATGGCATGCAGCACAATTTTGTAAAATACCAAGAGACTAGGCCTAAACAGTGCAATTTCAGTGCACCCTTGGGTGAGCAAATTTATCATTGTTATTTTTAATAAGATTCCTCAAGAAGAGTATAGAGAGAGAGAAAAAAAAATCAGAGAATTAAGAAAAGACCAACAAACTATACTTATTTTGGAAGTTAGGAAAAAAAATGGGGTATAAGCATTTACACATAAAAAATTGTTGATATTCGTAAATCCATCTTAGCTATACTATTTTAAGCATTTCTTTGGAAACATTGGGTGATGGAGTAGGCCTATAAGGAAGAATTGCACTTTTCTTATTCAACTGGAAAAAAAGTTTGCCAAGGCACAAGGAAGTGTATTGAATAAACTACTACTTTCAAACAAGTATATATATTTCACTTGTATTAAACTCCAAAAACCTAATTTAAGAAAGTACAGTTTCTGCACAGTCAAGAAAAACCATCAACTGCAGCACATGAGGTAAAATAATCAATAAGTAAAAATAGCAAAAGAGACTAAGAAATGCAATTTCACCAGACAGAAAGTAATTGTTCATTGCAAATGATTTGGGAAAACGTGGGAAGATTGCACCGAGTAAAAGTCCATACTTTCAGGTTTATTACATCTTTATTTTCTGCGATTGTCATTTATCTCAGTAAGAATCGCAGTTGAGGATTTGCAGTGGGATTTGCTATAAGACAGGTGGATGTACCCTCTGTAAGGAGTTATCATGGCACCAAGTAATTTAAATGCAGTTTTCTCTTAGAGCAAACCAGGGGGCAGTTAAGTGCAATTTTGGTGTCTTGAAAAGCAGTATTGAATGAAACAACTGTCATTAAATTGATTTAAGATGTAAAAATACAGTTTGTCAAATGAAATAGTTTCACAATTACTAAAATAAACTTTTTCATTGATTTTTTTTTTTAAATATCCAGCAATTACCCGGTGCATACCTAACAATAATATGGGCATAAGGATGATTGAATATCTATAATCAGGGTGGATTTGTTTGTAAAAAAAAATCATTAAAATCAAATGTTTTTGATTTAATTCATTAGGTACCTTTTCTTTAAAATCAATATTATATGCCAATGCACATGTGCAAGTAACGACATTTGGTCAGCAAACCTTAAATCCATTGTAACCCAACTACATGGTCAGGCAAGAACTGTTTCCCTGATCCAAGAATCATTTTTTGGCTAGGTAACTATGTGCCAAAGATTATGATTGATCAAGAGCAAACATTTTGACAATCAGTAAAAAAACTAATGTTTAGTTTCTTAATTTTAAATATCAACTACTTCTAAAAAGAAAAATCTTTTTTAATTCGCCTTATTAAACTCAATTCTAACCCAAATAAAAGCAAGACCAAAATGGTAGATCTCACTTATAAAAAAACCCCAATTGTTTCAAATGGCCATTATAGGCTTTCTATTTGGACAATCCTGCATTAAGGTGTTGTTAGTATCACTTTACACTAAGCAAACATTTGATATTTGAATTAAAGTAGACTTATGAGAATAGATAGGTCTTGCTTCTGTCCACAGTTCAATGATCTCCAAGGCAGAAGAATGCCACTGTTTCAGGCGAGGGTAAACTGTGTGACACTTGGCATACGTTTAACATAGTTTCCAGAGAAAAACCCTTTTCTCACTAGGACATACAGGAGGAGAGGTTTAATTCAAATCTTGATTCACCATCATTCACCAAGCTCTCCTTAATCAAAAACTAAATACTTTGTTATAAATAGCAAAACATTAACAACATGGCATGCAATTATTCAAATTTTTCAGGTGCTCACTTTCAGGCTTACTACTACCAACGTATTCTCGTGTGTAAAGCAAACACATACATATAATATGCATGAAATTTATTAAGGGAAACAGAGGTTTTAATCTGGATTTTTATTATGAGGAAAAGAAATAGCTTAGGGTTAAAATACAGTCAGAGAATTTTTTTAAGTTTCTTTGCAAAGTGGCATAAAATCAGTTCCGCAAATTACCTATACTTTTATCGTGTTAAATGTATTTTCAAAATAGTTTCACGTCTTGCAAACACTTAATAATTGCATATTAAACTAAGAATGGCCATTTTTACAGCCGGGGAAAAAAAATTAATCACAGTGACCTGAATATTTCATGTAAATAACTGATATTGGTATTAAAAGCATAAATAATCTCTCAAGATATCATTTCAATTTGATTTGCCATTACAATCATAATGTGTTGTTTTTTTCCATTTAATATTTGCTAAAATCTAAGTAACGATTGCCCAACCCCAACCCATTCATTTGTCAATATTTGTCTAAAAAATCTGTACAATAATAAAAGTTGTCATATGAAACTTCATATTAACAAATACAGGCGTAACTTGAGGGGAAGGAGGGAGAGAGGGAGCAATCGTCTCCCACTATTGTTTCAGGAAAAATAAATATCTTATGTTAAGTTTTCTTAATTAAACACTATTGGAAATTTTGCCCCCCTACTCTCTCCCCCAAAAAAATGTATAGCCCAATTTCCGCAGATGTGAACAAAAATTATAATTAGTACTACCGGTATACCCTGAAAAAAACTCACGTAAAATACCATTACGAAATACAATTCCCCCCCCCCCCTGCATCAGTATAATTTGAACGCTCCCTATCTAACCATGCAGAATTTACACACAATGTTTTTTTTCCAGAATGCTACTAATTTGCAGATTATCTGTTAGTTACTTATATACAACTAAGGGCCAATTGTACCAACAAGAGTTAACTTTAATCCACTGTTAAGCTTAGGTTTTCTCTAATTTCCTGAATTTTCATTGGCCCAAATTGGTCACATGATCAAAATAACCCAGGGTTAAGACTTAACTGTAGTTGGTACAATTGGCCCTAAGACAGTATTTTATTAAAAAGCTAAATAACCATGCACATTTTACATCAATGTATCCATTAACAAACGATAAAAATGTGAATTAATAATAAATGTGAATATCAATTGACTATTTAAACATCGTCAAAAATGACCCTTGAATTTTTGCTAAAAAAAATTTTACTAAAATCGCTTTAGCTCTAGTAATGTAGATAGATATACAGGAAAAGAAGAATAAATATGAATAACAAAAAGTTATGAAAAAGCTGAAAAATTGGCATGCAGATGTATCACTGTGAACTTGAGGCCTTTTCTTGGTCCATCCATGCATGCACCTTATAGGTCTGACCAGTGAAAACTGTTCCTTAATACTACTCACCCCAAAGACTGGTTGTGTGGAGTCGAGAGGACTGCTGAGTTCAATGACCCTAATGAACTACATTTCATAAACCAGCATTAGATTTTGTTTTTGGAGGAGCCAAAAGAGCTAGCAACAAGCAAAAAGGAAGAAAACCAGAGCAAAATGGCCTCAGCACAGGATTGGACGATGAAAAAACCTCACAACAAACGGGTGTTTCTGAGATTTGCTGAGGTACAGGACACGTGTTTCAAGAGATTTTGCTGAGGTGTACACATAATTCATCAGTATCCTCGTATCAACAACGTACATAACAATCTTAACTGTACTTTATTCACATACTAAACATTTTGAAGACTCATTTCCTGTAGAAAATTGAATCTGTGCACATGGAAGTTGGGCCCACACAAGAAATGGTTGCAATTCAGTTATGCTTTTCCCAAACAGTAAACTGAAAATGACAGAACTTTTGTAACTTTTTTTTTTTTAAATAATCATAGTGACATTGTTGGCGGGTTCAATCAGTAAATGCTAAGTCAATTTCCTTCTTTTTTAAATATTTTCAGAAACCAATTTTGATTGATTCTCCAACATGAATATAAAAAACACAAATCACATTAAAACACTTTAAAAATTTATTAATCTATCAAATTAATTTTGCCTGACATTTCCTGCCAATTGTGAACTCACCATAGGATATTACAAACTCATGGCCTGTCAACTAATGAGTGAACTTTCGAAATCAAATTTAACAATAGTATAGCAACGTCAGGTTTCGATTATTTACTTCAGCTTGTAGGATGTCAGCTGGTTTGTCTGCTATCAAAACCCATATTGAAATAAAATATATTGGACTTTTTTTTCTAAACTTTTAGAACAGGGTAATAGAAATATTACAACTTAGGAATAAAACTTCAAAGAATATTATTTGCCAGTTAAGCTCAAATAGGCACCATTTTACTAATAGTATGGAGCACCCTCTAGTGGATAAAAGGTATCAGCTCTCATGAAAAACGTACACATACACGTCCTAGAGGGAGCCAACAACTTTCAGTGTCTGCTAAAATATATGGGGAAAATGGCGCCTAACATGTATATATAGCAAACGTCATGATTTCTTCAATATGGAAACTTTGCTGCAATTATTATAGTCACTGCCATTCATATCTAGTAAGTGGGTACAATTTAAATATTATACTTGCTACAAGGTGGGACTTTCCCTTTAAAATCAAAGACTGACAATCTGTTTGCATGACTTCAGGAATTTTAACCCTGCAGATATGAGATGGATAATAATACCTTTGTTATTTTCATTATTTCCATCCACATTTTCAGTTAATGTATTTTGGTCTATTATTATTATCATTTTTATTAGGATCATTTACTATGCATTACCCAAGCAAATATTTTGTTAATATTATCCATGCAAATATTGCTAATCTTAAGAGAAAAAAACCCATTTACAGCATTTTGTTAAAGCCAATTGAATGAGATCCCTGGTACTTGATATACACATATAAACTGGTATCCAAATAATAATCTAGGCCTACTTTGCCAAAAAAGAACTATTGAATCAAACCACAAAGCATTTCATTTATTTAATGTATGCTCGTACCCAGCTTATTATGCATATCAACCCAGTCTTTGTATTTTAATGTGCTTTCTTTTGTATACAAAACACATGAAATTCCTAAGCAAGAAAATAAAAAATGGATAAAAGCAAATGTATAAAAAGTCACATAGACAGAGTAACACACCAACAGGATTTTCATGCAAATTCTTTATAACAAATTCATTCCTGTAAGACCCTTCGATGACAGAAAAATGTAAAACTTGTCTAGGCATGCGCAATTCAACTTTTATAAATAAGAATATTAAAACAAGTTTTCCAGGCCACTGACATTCTGTGAACAGAAAATAACTAAAAAACTTTAAAACTGCAAGAAACGAAGCAGAAAAAAAGTAAAACAGTGCTTTGGCACAAATGTAATTCATGAACAGTTAACAAGTCAACCTTTTGAACCCGTTGATTAGCATCAGGAAATTTTAACTCGTTGTTCTGACCTCCATTTTTTGTCCAAAATAAAAAACTTTGAATATAAATAAATATTCATGGTTATTTTTTTCTCTCTCTAATAGATGGCAGAAGCGTACAAACAACAACTTTCCATAACAAGGTTGAAATTTCAAGAAGAAAATTAACCTTAAAAAGCATGCAATGGCCCAAATAGATCAGAAAATAGCAGGTACCAATAGTGCTTATCAACTTCCCATTTGTAAAAGTTATTAAAAGATGGCGTGTTTTTTAAGTGTAAACAAAATTACCTTGACCTTTTATGCTTGTTTACATTATGCTACAGCGCCATTTTGCAAGTCAGGTGAGTCATCATTTTTGACACTTTTAAAACAATTAAATACAGTTTATCAGAGAATCCCAATATTTCAATATTTGTCAAATACTGTCAGAGGCAATAAAAAAATCTTTGGGGTTAATGGCTCTATGGATATAACTTGTTTATAAACAATTTAATAAAATCTCTCAGCAGATGTTTATAAGAAAATGCATTGTGGAGGAAATAATTCAAAAAAATATGATCAAGTTGACGTGGGAATCGAACCGGGGTTAACAGAACTGACTCCAAGTACTTGGCATCAACACAGGTGTTATCCAATTCAGGACATTTATAGTGGTGCAATGCCCTTTAAAGATGCATGTAAAATTTATTTTGGAAAGTGTTAAGAACTACATCTGGTCAGTTTTACTTTACAATTATTAGACATTACTCAACAAAAGACTGGACTGATATTGGACCAACTGACGTTACTCTTCCTATTGGACTTCGTAAGGAGCCCCTCCTAAATTGGGTTCATATGATACCAGGCAATTTTTTTTGATTGGTTCATCTGAATCCTTCGGTTCATTCTATTGCTGAACAAGTTAACAGATAAATTGTTATCAGATAAAATTAACAAAACTACAAAACTGTTACAAATGTGGGTGTAGGCTAGCTATACCTTGATTGATTCGAAGTAGTGGTGGGTTTTAGGGTCAAAATTTTTGTTGATACATATTCATATTCTAAAAAAAATTCCAGGTGAAACTGACCATTTTGGTATTTATAACTGCGGTGTCAAAGTAAAGTTAGGTGCATGGGAATGCGTGGGAGAAAAATGCTAACAAAAAAGTTCGGACAACGCCTACCCTTGCATGCATAAAAAGCACAGAAATTATGTAAAAAAAGGTTAACGCCTGACAAGTCAAGGTTTATTAAGGGCAAACTGTAAAATATAATAATAAAAAGTAAAACGAGTAACATTTATCTAAAAGCCGTGTGAACTTGTCTGCCACTTGGCGCCACTGTGCAAAATTAACGTGTTTTTAATGGTGAAATCAATGAACCAGCAAAATATAGTGGGGTCTATTGTATTTCATAATAAGTGAAATAACCAAGCTGGTTTTAGCGAAAATCGACAGTTTTATGGAGTGGAAATATACTATCAACTTTGAAATCAAATATGTCAATCCGGTCAGTCAGTTCAATAGCAGTTTTTGGTACTGAATTACAGTAAGCTGAGTAAGCCTGATTTCTTAAAATCAAAACATATCTCCTTAAATTATTCAGTAGGAGGGAATTTTCTATAAACTGAGTTTCCAAACTTCCAATAGAGACATTCCAGCAAATGTAGCATGCAATTTCAAAATTTCACAGGATATTCATTTTTATAAAATATATAATTTTATTAGAATTTTTGTGAGGTTATGTATACCATATATTACATTATAAGTCACTGAAACTGTAGGCAAAGATATCAAATTAATGGAATGAAATGACAGGATTTTGTTAGAAACTGCCTTAAATGGACAGTCTTACTTTGAAACACGTTGGTTTTAATAAAAAGAGTGTTAAAAATTATATTATTCATGAAAATTGCGATTGCATTTGACTATATCTATCAATAAATAAAATTGGGGGCTGTCCACACTTTTAACAGCATGGTCCTATGGGGATTTCAATGTTAAATTCGTTTTCTTCAAACTGTTCTAA
>JAQIXP010005561.1:0-10329 GCA_034700285.1 Proteroiulus fuscus
CATTTGTTTGATTATGTTTGGATACTGTAACTGGTCACTAAAACTGTCACTAAAACATCCAGAGTATAAATCTAATAAATTACTAAAAAAAATTACTGTTTATCTGACCAATTTTGCAAAACCCATACAACAGAACCTTAATGCATACTAAACCTAAAAACAGTTATTTTGGAATGGAGAAAACTGGTGCCAATTTTATTTGGACATGAGTGGCTAACTCCAAATAGGCCATTTTGCAGTTATTTGGGGCATAAGGAAGTACTTCATTTCCTGAAGGGACTATAACTTGTTGGGTTGGATATTTCATACGAGGAAACATGATGGCTAAATCATCCATAAATCCAATGAGTGATAGTAACTCGAGTGCCCTTCAGGAAAAGTAACCAAAAGACGTGTTGTCAGATATTCAACTGGAATAACCTCATAGTTAAACAAAAATGGAATAAAAGCAAATCACTTCCAACTGGACAAACTGGCTACAAATTGGTTTCTTAATAGAGTTTCAGTACTTCCGAAATGTCATGTATTTTCTGGGAAAACTGGATAATTGTCTTAGATAAATGGAAGAAACTAATTGTGGTCTGGCAGTTTTGTACATGGATAACAAAATGCTAAATTGGATATATTTATTGTATTTATGTCACAAGCCCCATAACATAAGTCCAATTTACGAACAATCCATTAAAGGATGCCAACAGAAAATGCTTGTTAATTTTGGCACGAGGTGACGCTACATACCACACTTGCTCAGTGTTACTTTGAAAAAATGTGTACTATGTTACCCTAACACTTAGAATACTGCTACAAGTGTTTAAAAAGGGAAATTCTTAATTTCAAGATGCCAACAAAAAGCGTTACTAGGTTGAGACACGAGGTGGTGCTACGTACTACACTTAAATTGCTTAACATTACTGTGTTAAAATGTATACAGTGAGATGCTCAATGTTATCTTAAGATTTAAAATACTGCCACAACTGTTTTAAAAAGGAATTCTTGATTTCAAGATGCCAACAAAAAGCGTTCGCAAATTGAGGCACGAGGTGGCGCCACGTACAACACTTGTTCAGCATTACTGTGGGAAAATGTGTACAGTCAAATACTCAATGTTACCCCAACATTTAGAATACTGCCACAAATGCTTATAATGGAGAATTCTTAATTTCAAGATGCCAACAAAAAGCGTTCGCAAGTTAAAGCACGAGGTGGCGCTATTTTACCACACTAGGTCAGCATTACTGTGGGAAAATGTGTACAGAGAAAGTCACTTAATGTTATCCCAACATTATGAATACTGCCACAAATGTTTTAAATGGAGAACTCTTAATTTCAAGATGCCAACAAAAAGCGTTCGCCAATTGAGGCACAAGGTGGCGCTATTTTACCACACTAGCTCAGCATCACTGTGGAAAATGTGTACAGTCAGATACTCAATAGTTACCCCAACATTTAGAATACTGCCACAAATTTTTTTAAAAGGAAATTCTTGATTACAAGATGCCAACAAAAAGCGTTTGCAAGTTAAAGCACGAGGTGACGCTATTTTACCACACTAGCTCAGCATTACTGTGGGAAATGTGTACAGAGAGAGTCACTTAATGTTATCCCAACATTTAGAATACTCTCACAAATGTTTAAAACAAGAAACGGATTTTAATTTCGGCCGCCATTTTGTACTCCAATAATTGGCAAAAAACAAACTTATATTTACAACATGCCAACAAAAAATGTTTACAAAATTGATGAAGTAAAAAACCAAAATCCATACATACAACCCTAACACTTAGAATACTGTCACCATTGACAAATAAACCCAAACTCCTAGTCACATCATGGCAACAAAAAAATGTTTACAAGTTTAGACACGAGATGACGCCACGAATTACACATCCCTTATAAACACAAGTAATATGAATATTTTAATGACAGAATTATGAGAAATTTTACAAATTTACGTTCCGTACTTCAATATAATTTAAAAATAAATATACTTCAAAACACGTTAATTGCCCGGATTTTCCATTTCGGCCGCCATCTTGAATTTCCAGGTTTTTTTTGATAAAATCATAAAAACTTGGAATATAGAAAACTCAAAATGAGCAAAAAAAGCAAAGCAAAAAACATAAAAAAGAAATCACATTACGTCTTGTCGACAAAAATTATGCAAATTCAGCGCCATAGTCCATTCCCTAATTACATTTTGGTTAATTAATTCCTTCAGTTAGAAGAGCAGATGTTTAATTACAAGATTGGATTTCACATAGCATGTTCACTCTTATTCAATTTTGCCTTTTTTACCATTAGGCTGATGGCTAGTGCCTCCCCCAGTTCCCTTCCTTCCCCCTGATGACGTCAAAAAGCCTCAATCAATTTCATTCACTTGCTTTTTTGTCCAGTCCAGTCCAAAAAAAACTCGATAAAAGGACCTCTTTTTATTTCCTCTGAATAAAAATGTATGAAGAAAGTTAAGCCCTTGTCACCCTGCTTTTTATTCACCATTTGCTCCAACTCTGATTACATCCATTTTTACTTTTGTAGCATTTTTTTTTACTGGATCCAGTATATGAAAGTAATTCTGGTAAGTTTTCAATTTTTTATTCAGCTGTTTCCATGGAAGGTTCATGCAAGTTCATGAACAGTTTTTGAACACAGGAAATGTGGAGTCAGAAAACAAATTGAATTTTTCTTAATGGTTTACTGGGCCATTATTAGAACATGGCACAGTATAGCAAGTGAACATGTTTTCTGGTGGCTTTAATTAACTTAAGACAAAAGCTACTTTTTTATGGTTTTTTGTTTATGATCCAATAATGTAAAGGAATTCATAGACTTTACATTTTTAAACAAATTTATGTCCTTTCCTTACATATCTATCAAAATTACCAAATCTGAATACTGTTGTTCATACATAAAAATATGAGTTTTGTAAAAAATAATTTTTCTTTATTTTTATGTAATTTTTTTGTTGTAAACACAATTATACTAGTCACTATCTTTTTTTTAAAAAAAAACTTTTTACAAAATTACCCTCCACAATTTTTATTAAATTATCCTTCAAAATTTCTACTAAATTATCCTCCAAAATTTCTACCAAATTATTCTCCAAAATTTCTAGTAAATTACCCTCCAAAATTTCTAATAAATTATCATCCAAAATTTCAACCAAATTACCCTCCAAAATTTCTACCAAATTATCCTCCAAAATTGACCAAATTTGCATATTATTCATAGTTGACACATCAAAATATTAGTTTTGAAAAGATAATTTTCACATAGTTTATTTTTTTTTCTGAAAACATTTCTACCAATAACTATTTTTTGAGAAAAATTTACCAACAATTGCAGATAAATTATCATATTACTTTGGCATACTTAATCAATGTATTTCTACCAGATTTCTGCAATTTATTTTAGAAAATATTTATAACAATACATTTACATATGTTATGACATTTTTTCTATTACTTTTTTATTACTAAAAATTACCAAATCTGCATGTTAATCATGATCCATACAACAATTATAACAAATTTGGTTATTTCCCCAATTTTTTTTTAAATATAAAGTCACCATTTTTTAGGGAAAAAAAATCAACAATTACAAATAAATTACCCTAATACTTTTACAAAATTTATAAGAACCCTTTAATCACTTTTCTAACAGAAATTACCAAATCTGCATATTCAATGTCCATCCAAAAAACTAATTTTTTTGCAAAAAAAGTGTTGAATATTGCTCCAATTCTTTTCTGGCAATTACAATTACCTCACATCACCACTTTCTAGGAAAATGTTTCAAAAATTTACACGAAATTCATTTCCCTTCTACATTAACTCATTTCTGATGCAGTTCTTTAATGTCTTCATTCTCATTAATTTATTAAAAACCACCTTATATCTGGCCTTAAAAAAGTTTGCAACTTACTCTATATGCTTTTATAATTAAAACCATAATTAATACGCAGTGCCTAGTCGTGCTTAGCATTATCATGAGAACCAGCAATGGATTATGGTTCAATATGGCATGACTAATTAACACATTTCAGAAAGTAATGGATTAGGGCTGGTAAACAGCTCAACATCCAGGATAGAAAAGCTAATTGATAGATCAATTATTCTCCTACTCATTAAGCACACCATTGCTGATATAGTAAGGGTGTGGATATTGATTAGAAACAATTGATTTTTCCAGCAAGTGTTGGTACATGGAGAATGCAGCAATAGAGATGTCAGTCCAAATAGTTTTGTTGTACACAAACACATCATCAAGGCATATGTCCTTCATAAATAAAAGTTTAAACATTTGGTTTATGTAAATTCTTTGAAAATTTTAATTTATAAACAAGTGCAGTTCCATTGATGGGTAACTAAACTGTTGATGCATTCTTGCAAAATGCAATCTGATTAATGTCAGAAATATTTTGCAGAAGGCAAAACCAGAAACTCTGTTTCTGCTCTCAAATTTACTTAAAATAATGACCAGAATGCAACATTTTTTTTGAAATACTTTTAAATTAATGGATTTTTCATAATCATGTTGATATGAGTTGCAATGCTTAGCATTTAGGAATGAAGAGCCTTTGTAGATCATTTATGATACAATCAGTTTTGATTTGCACCTGCATCTAGCAAAACTGTTTGTAAGCTTTTGCATAAATCTAGTTTTGGCAAACCTTACTACTTGTAATATAATGAACAATGGTGAATCACAAGAAAATTGATGAAATATTATTTAGATTTTTCTCTAGTTTTTCGAGATAATAACGAAATCTGTTTTGATTTGCACCTGTATCTAGCAAAAATGTTTGTAAGCTTTTGCATTAATGTTTACCCCTAGTAACATAATGAACAATGGAGAATCACTTGAAAATATATAAATTATCAAAAAGTATTTTCTCAAGTCTTTCGAGATCATTATGATACAATCATTTTTGATTTGCACCTGTATCTAGCAATTAACTGTTAGCAAGCTTTTGCATAAATCTAGTTTTGGCAATCCTTAATTGTTTACTACTTGTAACAAAATGAACAATGGTGAATTACTAGAAAATTGATCAAATATCATTTAGATTTTTATCAAGTCTTTTGAGATAATTATGATGAAATCCGTATTGATTTGCACAAGTATCTAGCAAAATTGTTTGTAAGTTTTTGCATAAATTTAGTTTAGCAAACTTTATTTACCTATGGTAACATAATGGACAATGGAGAATCACACAAAAATTGATAAAAATATCAACCAGATTTTTCTCAAGATTTTTGATTTTCATTATGAAGCAATCAAAATTGATTTGCACATGTATCTAGCAAAACTGTTTGTAAACTTTGTAAGCTTTTGTATATATCTAGTCTGGTTCACCAATGGTAACTTAATGAATTGAAATCACCTTAAAGTTGATAACATATCAATAAGATTCACAATATTTATCAAGATTCTTTGAAAACATAACTGGGCATTTCTACAGCACTTATTACCCTTACAGAATCTTACAGAATCTATTTCAGAATTATAATTTCAAATTTCTACAAAAAAATGTACTGTCCTGCATAAAACTAAGCTTCATCTAAATTTCTACAGAGTCAGATTTGTCTTACAGAAATTTTTATGCAGATTACATTTTTACAGAACATAAATATTAAACTTCTGCATGGAGTCACCTTGGTGCTGACATGCATTTTCTGCAAACAAGTTTTATTGCCTCTAACACTTGTTGTTCATGAAATTGCAATGTAAAAGCAATCATGCTTAAATAAACAGTATTTCCTTATAACAAATTGTTTAAATTTGCTCTAATAATTGCAGAAAGCACACCCGACAACATCGACATAATTAAAACAATATGGTTATAGTAAAAGAATTCCCTTTATAGATTTTTCTACAACTCCCATATTCAATAACCCCAAACATTTGAGATCACTTTCTAGATTCTTGAATAAGTAATTGATATATCCACCAGGGGGTAGTTCCAAGTTCTTGTAAGAAATGGCTCAGTGACCTTCCAGCCATTTCCTCTATTGACATTTTTGAGATAAATTTTCATTTTCCAAAGAGCTTGAATCCAAGGAGCTTTTGAAAATTGTGCCAGGGCTTATATTTCAATATCCCGCAATGCATTACTTATTAGCTGCCGAGAATAGCTACATCATTATTTTGGATTTCTAAAGAGGAAGTCCTGCGATGCTTCTTCCAGTCTCACAAAAGGCAACTCTATGGAACCCTTGTGGCATATACAATACATTTTGAATATTTGAAGAAGAAAAAAATAACATCTTGCCCAGACTATATAGCTTTAGGAACTAAAAAGATGTTGCATTTGCATGGATATTGATCCAAAATGGCATGAAAAAAGCTGAACCAATGCTATTTATGAATAATTTTATGCTAGCAGAAGTTTCTGGCAGCTGAAGGCTCAATGAAAAATGTGAAATATTCATTACATGGCTTCAAACAGTTTGTGGCTAATTAACCAGAAGCAGGCATTAAAGAAAGACAAAGTTTATTATTCCGAAGAACTTGTTAAGTTCATTATAATGTTTATGGACTCTTTGACTTAAAATCGATCAATTATAAAAGGAAGTGATTTCAAATGAGTGTTCAGAATTGGATAGATCTGCTTTGATCTTAGTTCAGAACTGTTTAGTGTACATCAACACATTGCCAAATACTTTACAAGATGAAAAACCACTTCCTTATCCAAATTTTCTAAGTTAATGTTGAGAGAAATGAGTTAACTAGTAACATACTTGTTAATTACTAAACTAGCTTTCAAGTAGTTCATTAATAGCAACAAGAAATTACATTCTATCAGATGGCAGATTTTGAAATCTAGTTTCCTAAACTAGAACTAGAACTATAAGACTAGAAAACTAGTTAACTAGCTTTTAACTAGTTCATAATAATTCATATATTTAAGTTCATAAAGTTTATAAAAAGTTCATAATATATAGAATTTAGAATCTAGTTTCCAAAACTAGAAATATAGTTAACTAGAACTAGAACTAGTTAACTAGTTAACTATAGCTTTTAACTAGTTCATAAATATTAAAAAGAAATTACATTCTATCACATGGCAGAATTTGCAATCTAGTTTCCAAAACTAGAACTAGAATTAGAAAACTAGTTAACTAGCTTTTAACTACTTCATAATAATTCATATATCAAAGTTCATAAAAAGTTCATAATATGTAAAATTTGGAATCTAGTTTCCAAAACTAATGCTTCTAAAAGGAATACGAATGCCCTTTCTGACTGTTAGAAACTAGTTATTAAACGTTTGTAAACTACTTCATAACTGGTAATGCTAACATAATTGTTGTGTAATGGTAAATAAATATCAATAAAGGAGTACATATATAAGGTGCATGAAAATAGATCCTGCCTGGCAATATAGTTGTCTGACCACGAGTTTAAGGTTATCAGTTACCAACGATTAGTTATAACAACAACAATAATAATAATGCTAACATATAATCCAGAAATAGAAAGAAAATGCACGGGACATAAAAACTTCCTGCCCGCTGCATGCATCCTCAACGATTAAACTTTATACAAGTACAAAGTAAAATAATTAAAGGGGAAATCCCACTTTAGGGAAAGTTATTTTTAAAATAAAGGGGAATTAAAGTGGATATCAAATACAAAAGGATAATGTAAAAAAAGACTTACCGATAATGAGGAATAAACTGTTCAAAATCTTCATTTCAGTAACATCGCCAAATGAATGCAAGCTTCCATGTTGGTAAGGAAACGCCTGGAAACGCCACCTGGTGAGAATAAAGTTAATTATTAAGAAAAATCTGATTGTGTCAGCCATCTTAAGAATCTGTGGTAACTCAGTTAGTTTGATGACTTTGGTTGAATCTACTCGCACTATAAGTCAGTGACACATGTTTCATTCTGATTGCGTAGATAAAATGTGAAGCCAAACAAGGACCCATTCAATGGCGAAAAATACAACAACTACTACTAGATGGCGCTAGTAGCAACCAATTGTGAATATTTCACATTTTCCCACAATGCACCGCTAACGGGCAATATGTCGCTGTTCAGTCGTTTTACTTAAAATTAGTGATTTCTCATTCTTGGTAAGACAACTTGCAATATGCTTAGGTTTTTTAGTAATATTTTGTTATCGCTTTTCTTTTAAAAACAACTTTCCCTAAAATGAGACTTTCCCTTTTAACTAAATGACCCAATTTTTATTAAATAATTTTGTCGAAAAAAGTTACTGCATCCTCAGTTGGGCAACAAAATCAACTGTTTCCAGAAAATTATGGCGATCTAATACCATTCACACTACCAGACGATGGTTTACTTCAGAAGTGACGAATTTGCAAAACGTTTGTTTTGAGATAATAGCGTTTTTATGGAAAAATGGTATAACTTGGAAATAAACAATGTTAACAGACTGAAATTTGGTGAACAGATAAAGCAATATGTATATTTTATAGGGAATGTGCCAAATTTTATTAAATAATTAAATTAGTAAATTAATTAAGTAATTTGAGAAATAAAACTTACAAATGTAAATTCGTCAGTATGACTTTGATTAATTTGACAGGAAAGCTAAATAAATGAATTTGAAGTAGTGCATTAATTGCACATCCATTAGTTCACCCATTGAATAAAAAGAATAAAAAAATGAGCGAAAATTGTCAAATTCGCTACTTGCATTTTAATAAAAATCCAGGTCTTGAGAAATTTTTAAAAGATAAAACTAACGAATGATACCATTCACTACTTGTAACTTTTAGGAATGATACCTTGCTGGAAATTCGCTACTGTTTACTTCAGTAAATTTAACAATTATGGGTTAAATTAATTTCTGTAACTTTAGGTTAATTAGGGACACTTCCAGTTTCACAATGGTTCATTTATCTCATTTTCGACAAATTCGCTCATTCGCTACTTCTGAATTAAGCCATCGAAATTAAGTGTGAAGTGGCGCATTTGCAAATACATTAGTTCACCCATTGAATAAAAACAATGAAAAAAATTAGCGAAAATTATCAAATTCGTCACTTGTATTTTAATAGAAATCCAGGTCTCGAGAAATTTTAAAAGATAAACTAACGAATGGTACCATTCACTACTTGTAACTTTTAGGAATGATACCTTGTTGGATATTCGCTACTCTTCACTTCAGTAACTTTAGCAATTATTGGTTAAATTAATTTCTGTAACTTTAGGTTAAATAGGGACACTTCCAAAATCACAATGGTTTATTTATCTCATTTTCGACAGATTGGCGTATTCGCTACTTCTGAATTAAGCCATCGAAAAGTACATATATTTTTTGTACAGCAAATACCATTTCTAATCACTTAGCTCCAGTAACCAACAGGTGGTGCCAAAGTCATGTTCTTGACATTTCCACAAAATAAGCCTGCATTAAATTTTCCAAATATCTCATAAAAGCAGTGCATAAAAGTAGCCATTTGCTACAATATCCATGCAGAAACATTATAATAGTCAGTTTAAAGATGAAAGACAGTCTTCAGTTCCCCCAAGACCTGTTTTTATATCTAGTCCTAGTGTTTACCCTACTGAATTATTATGGCATTGAAATATGTTGCACTCACATCAAAACCATTTCGTGAATTAGCAATTGTTTTCTTCCCCCCTTCCCAGAAGAACAGCAATGGCGCCCAACATGTTTTTCAATAACTATTGACAATTCCACCCAAATCATACAGGAGATATAGAAAGCCCTGCACTTTCGCCAATTACTTGCCCCGCATGATGTATGGGCCCATGACATATTGCACTTTAGCAATATAGGCCCAACACCCACATCAATGTCATTATTTCTCCAATTTGTTCAATGTATATCTACTGGGCTGATATTCTTGAAACACAAATATTGATCAGAGAGATGTTCCAATAGTGAACGGTTTTCATACGCATGTTATCAAACAGGAGTTTTAGACTTGCAAATGAAAATGCACATTTGCGGTCAATTTGCTTATCTTCTAATATTGCAATTTTTTTGAATTTTTTTTAAAAGCAATGCAAACCAATTTGAAGTAGTTATTTGCCTATTTTTAAAATTTTCTTCAAAGATTTACAGTTTTTCAGAAAAAAAAAATGCTTAAATTTATTAAGGGGGCTGTCCATACTTTTAACAGCGTGGGCCTATGGGGATTTCAATGTTAAATTCGTTTTTTTCAAACTGATATAACTCAAGAACGGGTAAAAGAAGAACGATGCGGTTTGATTTTTTTTAAAGATTATTACATTTACTAAAAACTGATGTATGATTATGACGTCACATGCATTCTGAATGTAGTTATCGATTTTCAAAGTTGATTGTTCCGTTTTCCCATGCTATTT
>JAQIXP010005562.1:0-10328 GCA_034700285.1 Proteroiulus fuscus
TTGAGTTATATCAGTTTGAAGAAAACGAATTTAACATTGAAATCCCCATAGGCCCATGCTGTTAAAAGTGTGGACAGTCCCCTTTAAAAGGGTGAAATTTGGTAAACAGATGAAACAATGTATATTTTATAAAAAATGTGCTAATTTAAATTGTTAAATAATTCAATTAGTAAATTAATTAAGTCATTTGAGAAGTAACAGGCTTAAAAATGCACATTCGCTAGTTTGATTTTGATTAAGTTTGCAGGAAAGTGAAATAAATTACGTGTGAAGTAGCGAATGTGCACATTCATTGGTTTTCCTTTTGAATAAAGTGAATGCAAAGTATTGTTATAAAAATCCATGTCACGAGCAATTCTTAAACGGTGAACTAACGAATTTGCTACTTGCCATTTGCTACTTGTAACTTTTAGGGATGATACCTTGTTAATTATTCGCTACTCTTCACTTCTGTAACTTTAATTGTTTAAATTAGTTTCTGTAACTTTAGGTTGATTAGGGACACTTCCAGGATCACAATATTGTTCACTTATCTCATTGTTTGACAAATTGGCTCATTCGCTACTTCTGAATAAAGCCATCGATATAATTCTATTTTAGTAAATTAAAATCATGAGAAAAAAATGCATTGGTCAACATGTAACAGAGGACTCACATTCTCTGACATCATGTTATCCAATGCATTTTTCCCACACGTAATTATTTTATTGTACAAAATCTGTTTCTCAAATCATTCTGAAATCTTTCACAGTGTGTTTTAATGATACGTAGAATTCTCAAAATAATTATCAATTAATCTGATTTAAGGGCTTACTAGGGATTCACCCAAAATCCAGCAATTGGAATTATTTTAGTAAATAAATTATTTCGCGAAAGGCAGAAAAAAAAGCACTTTAAACAGTTATCCTTGACTACAGCTGTGGTAAAACATCTTGTAAAAGACGGACATTACTTAGGAATTTCCCTGTAAAAAAATGGCGGCCTCATTAGGGCTAATGGACTAGTCAAGTAGGGACCTACTACATAAGGCTTAATGAGTTGAAGAATGTTAGAAAGGGGCGGTCATTTTTGAGGTATAATATCACAAAGATCCACATGTGTGTATCACCAAAAAACATCAGAAATGGTTTGCAACCAAGCGAAAGAGTTTTCCAGAAAAACATGAAATATTAGAAGTAGAAAATGCATAAGATTGGATACAGTTACCCTCATGGACCCACTTTTCTCTTTCGAGGGTAAAAATAACATTGATTTAAGAAAATTTAGGGGGAGGACAAGGACTCAGGAGGGCCGAATAGGATTCATAACTTGATGACGGATGAGATTTCAGAAAAATCATTTTCTGGATTTTTTTTTCCTTGCATAAAATAATAAATATTTGGTTTTTCAATGAGTTTTTAAGTATTAAGGATTTTTTCCAGGTTAGGCAACAGTAAACCCTTTAGCATTTTCAATGACTTAAAAAAATACTAAACATGGGAGTAAATAAACATTTGAATTTTCAATGACCTTTAAGCTATAAGGACTTTTTTCCAAGCTAGTAAACAAACACTAAGAGATTCTCAATGACTTTTTAAGCATACAAATTGGAAATCAATAAACATTTAGTTTTTCAATGACCATGAAGCACAAGAGTTTTTTCTTAATGACTTTTTAAGTACATGTAAAGTATAATTAGTAATTAATTATTATTTATAATTATATATTTATATTATATAATTATTAGGCTAATAATTATTTAAGTATTAATAAGTAAACACTTATTTTTAAATGACTTCCAAGCACTAAGAATTTTTCAATGACTTTTAAAGTTTAAAACTGGAAATAAATAAGCACTTAAATTTTCAATGACTTTTAAACATGAAGAACTTTTTTCCAGGTTAGTAAACAATAAACACTAAGTTTCTCAATGACATTCTAATTTTAAAACTTGGAAATCAATAAACACTTGGTTTTTCAATGACTTATAAGCACTGAGGGCTTTTTTCCAGGTTAGTAAACAAACACTAAGAGATTTTCAATGACTTTTTACGTATCAAATTTGGTAATCAATATGCACTTGGTTTTTCAATGACCTTTAAGCACTAAGGACTTTTTCCAGGTTAGTAAACCAACACTGAATTTCTCAATGACTTTTTAAGTAGGCCTACTAAACTTGTTCATTTGGCTTTTCAATTACCTTTAAACACTAAAAACATTTTTCCAGGTAAGTAAGCAAACACTAAGAGTTTCTCAATGACTTTTTAAGTATTAAACTTGGGAGTAAATAAACACTTGGTTTTTCAATGACATTTAAGTACTAAGGATTTTTACAAGGTTTAAAGAATCAAAAAATCCTTAGTTTTTCAATGAATTCTTGGTATTAAACTTTGGAATAAATACACACTTGGTTTTTCAATGACCTTTAAGTACTAACTAACAATTTTTTCCAGGTTATAGGCAAGAATAAACATCGAGTTTCTCAACTCTTAATTACTTTTAAAGGCTAAGCCATAAACCTTACTTTCTTAAAGAATTTCAAGTACTAAACTATTGACTCAATAAACACTTGGTTGTTCAATAACGATTAAAAAACTAAGGATTTTTCCAGGTTAGGAAACAACTAGTTTTCAATTACTTTTAAGCACTATGGATCTTTTTCCAGGTTTATAAGCAATGAACACCGATTTCTCGATGACTTAAGTACCATGTAGGCCTATTTCTTTCAGGTTAGATAAATAAAATCCTAGATTTTCAATGAGTTTTAAGTGTAATATTTTCAAAACCAGTTGGTTCTAAAATGGCAACTTTTCCTGCCAAAAACTCTTCAGGGATTATGTGCAAATGTGTGAGGTCTTTTTTGACCCTACCTTGATACTTGTTTTAAAGTAAAAAAGAAAACAAGGCCTGCAGGGGCATTATGGGTAATAAGCAAATGGACTATCATCTTAGTGGATTCTCTGGCGACTGATAATTGGTCAAGATAAGTATCCAGATGGCCACTCTGACCAGTCCTAATGTCCCCATTTTCGCCACGTTTTTCATTCAGAAGTGGCCTACAAACACACAAGCACCCAAAGGCAATATGCCTATCATCAAAGGGAAAATGGGTTTTATTTTTGAAAAATAATTCACTAGACTTTATGTCTGCCTATGACCTACCATACACTCCACTTAAAACTAGGAATAACATTAAGTCCTTTGACATTTTCCAGAACATTATTGATAATCTTGAAATTTGAGCCAAAAGGTTTCTACAATCTCCAGACTAGAGAAAATCTGGCAGAATTTCGTTCAAAAGATACGATAAATGCACCATTTTAAGAAAAAGCAATTTCCCTGACTTTAGATTTTCCAGACCAGTTTGCAATTATTTTATGATAATTAATAAAATTATAACAATATATAATTTTATTATAATTTACAAAAAATTGTGTATTCTCATCAATTCTTTTGAAATAATTTCTAAAAATTAACAATTAATATCTGCAAATTGAAATTGTCAAAGAAAATTCTTGAAGATTTTTTATAATTTATAATTATTTTTTTCTAAAATTGTCCAATAGTAGGCCTAATCTTCACTGACCTGAACTTGTTACAGTAACTAGTAGAGTACTAGATACATAACTAGTGCAGTAACTACATGTAGTTACAAATACCCAAAAAACAGAAATTTACAAAAAAAAATATGTAAAAATTTCCACAGAAAATTACAGCAAAACAAAAAGTATTCAACTTATAATCACAAAACCTATAATTATTTGTTTTAAAAATTAAAAATAGAAATATACAATTTTATGTAAATTGTTTTTCTTAAAAATCTCGATATGGAAAATGCAATCAAAATACACTATATTAATTATGGAAAACTATGTAAACTAATAAAATTAAAAATGAAAACAGAAGAAAAATGGAAAGATGTTATTATTTTCAAAGTGTTATCTACATGAGCCACCGTATAAATTAAATTTGTTAGGCATTTTTCATTTTGTGCGAAATTTTGCAAACTTTTCACTAGTCAATAGGCGTATTTTGGCTTTGTGATCGGATCATGCGCTTTTGTGATCCCGTTCACAAGTAGTTCTTGACTACATCATAGGTTATAATCCAACCGCAAAAACGAGAATGCCCTACGTACTGCTCTCTGTTTTTCAGTGATCTCACATGATATCATAGGCTACTCTACGTACTTAGACAGGTCACAAATGAGTAACCCTTCTTGTACCTTCCACTGTGATCCTGCACACAAAAACAACAGAGGCTACCTCAAAAACGCTTCAGCTTCTTATGTAACCAAATGGTTAAATGGTTACACGGTCATAACACCGAAGAATTACTTCAAAAACATTAAAAAATGAAGTCACATTTGCCTATACTCAACATAAAAAACATTACAATATAATTTTAAAAAATGGGGGTTGGGGAAGGTTTTCTTTTCTAAGAAAATAACATCTTAAGAAGTGTTTTTATGAAAAAAAATAGTCTTAAGGCAACATTTTTTGTGTTAAGTCCATTCCTAAGTGACATTTTGTATATGGACCATGCCTGTGTGTGTATATTGTATACACATAATGCTAAATGTCCATTAGACTTATCAGAAGCAGTAAAATTGTACTCAAAAGTGCTTTATTTTTCCACTTTAACTTCCACTAAAATGTCCCTTTTTTTGGCATTTTCCAATAGCTCTAAGCTTTAGCCAGCCACCAGATTGGCGACATTTCCATTAGCCCAATCCATATGTGGTTCAAGACCCACAGACAAAAAAAAACCACAAAAAAAATGCAAAAATGTCCATTAAAAAACCTGTTCTCAGAAAAATGTCTTTCTACATTTTCGCTAACGCAAAATGCACATCCATATTAAATAAAAAATTGCACAATGTATACTGAGCATTTAAAAAAACCTTAGCAATTTTCCAACTAAACATTCTGCAAATTGTAATGAGTCGATGACAGAAAATGTCAGCCACTTTTCAACATTATTTAAAATAGTATATTTAAAAATTGCAGAAAACAAACGGAAAAAAAGACATTAGACGTGACAAGTATAAATACATTCACTTAAAAAAGACATTTTTGCAGCAAATTTATAAGGGCGGTGCATTTCTTTAGCATTTTGTATTTTTAGCATAAAAAAACTGCGAAAAAAAAACCAAAAGTTTTAAAGGCAATGGGTTGTTCTTGAAAGTTTTTTTGAGAATCGTAAAGCAACAATACAGAAATATGGATAAATATTTGGACGAGTGTACTGACTGACCACTGGCCTTTTAGGAAATTTCGGTAGCTTATTAGCCAATGTACTCCTGTCAATTTTATATATGATGTTATGTTTCTTGATCAACCAGCAGCTCTTATTACTCAAAAAATGTCAATTTTTTAAAAACTACATCAGACAATGAAAGCTATAATCAAATTGCAAAATCTAGCTAAGTGCAAATCCATGTTAAAACCAGCATTGAAGTGGTCAAGTATGACAAATATTTTTGAATCACTTTACAGCTAATAGGAATGCATGTGAACGGGGTCAAGAAACATTATTGCACTTGAAATTAAAAAAAAATTAAACAATGACATTTTTTTATATAACAGAACTCCTTGGATTTTGATGAGTCTTACTAGGCCTACTTATTTTTTATTTTAAAATTGCAAAACTTAAAATTTTCAAAAGTAAAATCCAACCAGAATGTGTATTAAATTATAATTATTAAATTCACAAAACCCCATTTATTTTGTGAATTTTCGCTGGAAAATGACATGGTTTCAATTAAAAAAATAAACTTTAAATTTCATTATGATTCAAATATTTATGCAAATGATAAGCAAATTAAAAGCAGCTCACCAAGTAGGCCTAACAATAAGCGTATTTAGCGTTGTGATCTGAACATGAACTGTTGGGATCTGATCATGGGCCGCTGTGATCTGATCATGGGCCGTTGTTTTCTGATCATGTGCTGTTGGGGTCTGATCATGTGCTGTTGGGATCTGATCATGGGCTGCTGAAATCTGATCATGGGCTGTTGGGATCTGATCATGGGCTGCTGTGATCTGATCATGGGCTGTTGGGATCTGATCATGGGCTGCTGTGATTTGATCATGTGCTACTGTGATTTGATCATGTGCTGTTGTGATACAGTTCATACCTATTTCTTAACTGTATCATAGGTTATAACGGTACGCGAACTCGCTGCTCTCTGTGCTTTTCTGTGATCTCATTTGGTACTCTACCTATTTAGGTAGATAAGATCACAAGTGGGTAACACCTTTTTGTTGCCTTGCAACTGTGATCCTGTACACCAAAACAATTGAAACTACTGCAAAATCGTGTGTTTGAGACCATATACATATAACCAAATGGTTACACGATCATAACGCCAAAATTCGCCTATTAATGGGCAAATCAAATGTGCAACATTCTGCCGCCATGCGCCGCCTCTTGCTATAATCTCGGCCTCTATAAGCAAGGGAATAGGAATAGTTATGAGAATATTCCCAGCAAAACAAAATGGCGCTTCAAGCAAATCTAAAACATATTTTTTTGTACTTTTACTCCCATTAAAAAGGCACCTTCAGCAACAGGGTTTGAATTTTTCATCACAAAAATGTATTGTGTAACAAGCTATAATTTCAACTCTTACTATATAATCTCGAAAAAACATAAAATGAAAAATTTAACATTTTCCACTCCTATTATTTTTTCTCCCCTTAGTTTTTGTCAAATATAATTTTGTAGCATTTACAGATTTGGTCCCAAGTAAGAAGGGAGTGCAAAAAGAAGGTAATAATGGTAAGGTAAAGGGTACTCATTACATGTCAATTAGGTTACATTGCAAAAAATACATTGCCACAAGGGGGCGTTACAAATTCTAACAGAATTTCAAATTCTAAGGGGGGGAAAAAGGTCAAAGAGGCAAGGTTAAAACTGGTAGGCCTACTATATATTATTCAACAAAAGAGTAAACTGGAAAGTAAGCCTAGTTTTAGCTCATTTAAAACCTTAGGAAATTTGCTAATCGGGCAATACCACTTGCGCCCTCGTGCGACTGAGTGCAGAACTAAAGAGAATGGCCTAAACTTAATTTTTTGCTTAAAATCAATGATTAAACTTGTATATTATTAACAAGTTTTAGAGGTCAATTGTGGGTTAAATCAGTTAATTCCGAAAGCCTAAGAAATTAAAATAAAGTGCCACTGGTGGACGCCATTTGGTTTTTTATTTATTTACAAAAAGTTTCGGTAATTATTCAAGTAAATATCATATAATTCAGTATGTTTTAAGATAATTTGCCAAGTGGCAAATTTAATTGCCAGGTTAAAAGTAAACTTGATAAAAATACATTAGATAATATATGTGTAGGGGGAAATTTTTCCATAAACTAATGTTATCTAATGCATTTTTATCAAGTTTAATTTAAAAATAACACAAATACTACTAGACGAATTAATCAATTACTTTCAATATTGATTCAAAAAAATACTAAAAAAAGATAGTAATAAGGTAAGGATTTAATTTACCAAAAATGCATTTGATAGCATTAGTGTAGTTCAAATTTTCTTCCACTCTAATGTTATCCAATGCATTTTTATCAACTTTATTTATATCATGGCTCGCAAACAACTTGCTAAATAATCTTGAAATTTCCTAGAGTTGTTTTGCTCGACTTCAAACCTTGAATAAAAAATTACAAATGCTGTTACGAATACATAAAAACAAAATGGCGTCCAAAAAGTCATGCATTGAAATTGCAGGGTCTGCGTGTAAATTTTACAGTTCATTATTTTGTTGAATGATTGTCAGCTAAGCTGTACAATTATGAACAGATCCTATTAGGCCAGTAATGGCATAATAAGGTTATGATTTTACTGTCAATAAATTGGGAGCTTTTTCCCCTCAATATCTGATCAATATTGTGGATTGAAATAAATCAAGCAATAAGAAAATCCTATTATATTTTAATCATATCCTTGGATGAACAAGCTTACCAAGCATGCAAGAATTATTATCAACTATACCATTTAATCCCAATTGATGACAAATTCGGCAATATTTTATCCAATATTTATTAACCCGATTTTGGCTATTTTGATGAATTGTTGATCCCACAAACAATAATAGAAACATAATCATGCAGTCCAACAAGAATTTTGCGAAAATCTAATTCAAGTTTGCAAAGATTATAATAATCAAAAGTTTTGAAGGGAAAGTCCCACTTTGTCGCAAGTAATATTTAAGCTGTTCACACTTATGAATGGCTGTGACAATAATAATTGCAGCAAAGTTTTCATATTGAAGAAATCACGACAGTTCGTCAATTACATGTTAGGCGCCATTTTTCCATAGATTTCAGCAGACACTGAAAGTTGGTGGCTCCCTCTAGAACATGCATGTCTACGTATTTCATGAGAGCTGATGTCTTTTAACCAGTGGAGGGCGCTACATACTGTCAGTAAAATGGCCGTATTTAGGATCTGCACTTTTCAACCATGACAGTTTATTTATTGATTGGTGGGCTCAAATTAAATTGCAAATTCCATGCTCTTCTTCCTACAACTACCTTCTTTCAAAGTGGGACTTTCCCTTTAACATTGAAAATGTAGAAGTGCTGAATAGGGAAGACCAAACTTTACCAATGGACACTGGACAGTACAGTAAGAATAATGCATTTCCCGAAATTTCAAAACCTTTTTCAGTCTAGTTATTTAATGAAATAGTTTCAAAATTTTTAAATGAGCAAGACAAGAATAACGTCATCAGGCAGCTTATGACATTTTTTTTGCAATACCTCACGTGCCTTTCATTTTGATATTGTTCCTTATCAGTTCCAGCATGACTGAGGTTCTGCCTCATGACGTGCTTTACAGCCCCCACAGCAAACTCCATTTTTGCAAATATTTTTTTCAAGTTTTAGAAATACAAAAACATTGGGTATAATTTCGTATAAAGTATGTGTTATTTTCCATAGTTTTCCAAGAAGGCCAGAAAATATGACTAGGCCTACAATAAAAGGGTTTATTTTGTCGGCGGCACTCTTACATTGGTTTCATCTGATAAAATTCAGTCAATATTGAATTACTCCCCCTTTAAAAGGGCCTTTTTAGGAACATTACTTTATTAGACCATCTGGTGAAAATGCCTCGTAAGTTCAAGATGACCAAACATGTGTTTATCTCTATTGGTCATCTATAATCCATACAAAGATTCCCTTTGTGCGTGAGTCAAAGAGAGAAAAACAGAAAAATCTTAAAAGCATTCTTATGTAAAAATTGCTTAATAATAATTTTAAGAGTCTTTCAACATGTTTCGCTTTGGCTCATCTATAATTCTTAAATATTTAGATAAAATCTTTCAACACTATCAATTTCCAAGAGAAAAAAAAATATTATTCTTAGAAATGATAACGTACATTGCAATACATATTCCCACCCATCAAATAATAATAATACTAAAACAATGGTAATTAGTTGTAAACATGGAGGAAAACCCAGGGAGAATATACCGGAAGTGGTCCGGCGCCAAGGTCTGTTAATTTCACAAGGTTTAGTCTATTGTGTCCCAGACCTATTGTGTTCCCACACAAAACCATAACTTTTTGTTTGCCTCACCATAACACGAAATTAGTAGGCGGCCATTTTTGTTTTTAATTTAGGCCTACTGGGTGAAAAAAATGCTTGTTTTCAAAGTTGGGGTCCTCCATAAACTACAGGCGTCTTCGGCATCACAGAAATCTTACGAGAAACTTGCTTTAAACATTCTGCATTAGAGTGTTACGTCACTCACCCGGATGCAGTGGTGTCCGGCATTAGAGAAATCTGATAAGAAATTTATTCGTCTGGATAGTCACCTCAGAGCTGCCTAACAGGTCAGAAAGTAAAATGGCTGCACCAATTAGGCCCTTTGCCAACGATTTTATTCATTTAAATTGATGTAGAGGACCGCCATCTTTGTTTTGGCAAAATGGCGTTACCTTAGTTCGGCATCACACACGTAAGATATAAGGATTTACGAAAGGTGTGACGTAACCTCACTCAGATATCTGCTAAGATCATCTACAATGTCGAAGACGCTTAATGGCCTAAGGTTTTAATGTTTAGAATGTCAGCCAATAGGCTTGTACTATGGCATATTGCGTCACCTGGTGGAAATCATTTTTCACCCTAAATTATTCTTCAAACTGATACCAGGGCCCTATTTCATCAAAACTAGGCCTATTAAAGAATCTAAAATCCTCAATGTCAATCCAGAATCCTACAGTGGGGAGTTTCAGTTGAGGGTTAGCTTTAAGTCGCAGGTTAAACTGAGAATTAGCTGAAACTAGCTCCATTTTCAGCTAATTCTCAGTTTAACCTGCGACT
>JAQIXP010005563.1:0-10327 GCA_034700285.1 Proteroiulus fuscus
TTGGAAAAATTCCCAAAATTATACTAACCTTTGGAAAAAAAATTCCCAAAATATTCCTATATCTTTGGAAAAATTCCCAAAATATTACTAATTTTTGGAAAAAAAAGTCCCAAAATATTGCTATATCTTTGGAAAAATTCCCAAAATTATACTAACCTTTGGAAAAAAAATTCCCAAAATATTCCTATATCTTTGGAAAAATTCCATCCAAAAATATTACTAATTTTGGGGAAAAAATTCCCAAAATATTCCTACATTTTGGGAAAAAATTCCCCCACGTAATCTGCGACATTTTTACGCTTCCGAAAAAAAAAAAAAAATTCCCGGGCTCACCTTGCAGGCATCTTTTCCGGGTTCTCCCCCGGCGCACATGAATCCGGGATTGAGCTGAAAGTTGGGTCCCAGCCGAGTGTGCCTGAGCTTCTCCTGGCAGTCGAAGTTGGTGAGTACGGGCAGGTCCACTTTCTTCAGGATGTGCGAGTACTGTCCCTGGAGTCCCCAGGCGTCCTTGCCCCAGCCGGTGACCAGGCACCGGGCGCCGGCGAAAGTCTCGAACCTTGGCGGCAGGCACACGGGAGTGATGTGGTTGCTGAAGGCAAAGTCCACGGGCTGATCCAACCTTAAGAGGGCGACGTCGTTCTGGAGGTTGCCAGCGTAGAAGTACGGATGAACGTACACTTCCGCCACCAGGCGCTCGATGAACGGATAGATCTCAGTCTCGCTGCTCACGTCCCAGTCTCCGAGCCGGATCCTCATGTCCCTCGGATTGTACCTGGAGCAAGTGAATTTTAGGAACATTTTTATCCCTGTTTTCTGACAATTCTAGGATTCAGGATAAGTGAGATCCTCTTCAGGGACTTGTAGCAAACTCACCCTTTGATATTATGGGCTGCCGTAATGACGTATTGGTCGGAGATGAGCGTTCCGGCGCAAATGTACAAACGGCCGCTTTCGTCGTTCTTCAAAATGGCGGCCTACATTGAGATTAAAATCCACGGAATATATTAAATAATGTGATGAACATGAATTGGATTCAGATATTAAGTAAGAATTACTCCCATAATGCAATATTTGACAAAAAACGACAATTTTCGGACTTTTTAGTATGGGACAGATGGTAGTTGAACGTTATTCTTCATAGATGGCGTTGTAGTCTATGGCAAATAACATGGGCCGCCATTTTTGCATGGGACAAATCCTAGTTTAAAGTCATTCATCATAGATGGTGCTATAAGTCTATGACAAAAAACATGGGCAGCCATTTTTGTATGGGACAAACGGTAATTGAAAGTTATTCATCATAGATGGCACTATAAGTCTATGGCAAATAACAAGGGCTGCCATTTTTGTATGGGACAAATGTCAATTAAAGTTATTCATCATAAATGGCGCAGTAAGTCTATGACAAATAACATGGACCGCCATTTTTGTATGGGACAAATGGTAATTGAAAGTTATTCATCATAGATGGTGCTATAAGTCTATTACAAATAACATGGGCCGCCATTTTTGTATGGGACAAATGGTAATTGAAAGTTATTCATCATAGATAGAACCGTTTTTGAATGAAAAGTAAATCCACTTGAAAAAAATGCATTTGTTAAAATGGAAACAGGGTCCACTTACCCTGTTTTTATGTTAACAAATGCATTTTTTGCAAGTGGAATTCTTTTTTCATTTGAAATCGATTTTATCGATTACTTTGAAATTTTTGATAATAGTTTAATATTATTATCAAAAATTCAATAAAAAAAATAGAAACTTTTACAATAAAAATAAAGAAAAAAAACAGTAATGTTAAAAATCATATATTCGAGGTGTATTGAGGGGATTCATTCTGAGCATCAGCTCTTTTAGCAGGCACAGGTTCAATTCCAGGCCGGGAAACTTTTTTTGAAATTTGGGCTCTAGCCAAATTATAATGAATGCAAAAAACCAATCATAATTTGGACATTCAACATGGTATATCCTTAAACACCAAAGCAGTTGTGGCCGAGTGGTTAAGGCGTCTGACTCGAAATCAGATGGGATCTTCCCGCACAGGTTCGAATCCTGTCAGCTGCGGTTATTTTTTTAATATTTTTTTTTTCAGAATTTCAATTTGCGCCTGATTGGTCGTAGGTCACATAGGGTGGGGCTTTCAAAAATTTCAACTTACATGCCAGGGGAATTCCCCAAATTGGGTGTCCCCTTCGGTGAACACGGGATTCTTGACCCTCCCCACGATTCCGTTGATGTTGCGGATTCCGCAAACCGGTGGCTGTTTGGACGGGAACGGTCCCGGATGTGGCACGGGCGGAATGGGTCCGATGATCTGTTTAAGGGGCGGTGGGCGGACGGGCGGTGGTGGTGGGGGTGGGGGAATCGGATGGTCGTAATCCCTGCAGCACACGAAGTTCTTCTGGCATTCGTACGTGTTCGTCACCGGACGCGGAATTCCGATGTAAGTGCGCTAAAACGGAAAGAAAAATTAGGGACGCAACTAAGGGGGGTATAGGAGGTGCAACACACCCCCACTAAAATGTTTCTAAAAAAAATTGATTTTGTCAGCAAATTTTGGCAATTTATCTGAGATTTTGACAATTTTATCTGTAAATTTTGACAATGTGTGAGATTTTGACGATTTTGTCATCACATTTTGACAGTATGTCGCCATAGGAAGATTTTTAATTTTACCCACTGCTATAAATTTGGACAATTTTCTCTGGAAGTTTGGTCAATTCTTTCTGTAAAATTTCAACAATTCTGTTTGAAAATTTGGAGAATTTTGTCTGAAAATTTGGATAATTTAGTCTTCAAAGTTTTGACATTTTTCTCTGCAAATTTTGACAATTTTCTCTGCAAACTTGGAAAATTTTGTCTACAAATTTGAATAATTTGTTTGTTAGAAAATGTGGACAATTTTGTCTACAAATTTGAAGTTTTGACATTTTTCTCTGTAAATTTAGACAATTTTATCTGAAAATTTTCATAATTTTGTTTGCAAATTTTGACAATTTTATCTGAAAACTTGGACAATTTTGTTTGCAAATTTGGATAATTTTGTCTGGAAATTTGGATATTTTTCTCTGAAAATTTGGATAATTTTTGTCTTCAAAGTTTTGACATTTTTCTCTGCAAATTTGGAAAGTTTTCTCTGGCAATTTCAACAATTCTGTTTTAAAATTTGGACACTTCTTTCTGAAAATCTTGTCAATTTTCTCTGCAAAATTGACAAGATTATATTTTGTCATCATATTTGAACTTTTGACATTTTTCTCTTCCAATTTGGACAAGTTTTTCTGCAAATTTGGGCAATTTTGTTTGCAAATTTGGACAATTCTGTCTGAAAATTTGGACATTTTTGTCTGCAAATTTGAACAATTCTGTCTGCAAATTTGGACAATTCTGTCTCAAAATTTGGACAATTCTGCATGCAAATTTGGACCATTCTGTCGGCAAATTTGAGCAATTCAATCTGCAAATTTGGACACTTTTAACTGCAAATTTGAATACTTACAGAATTGATCTGTGAGCTGCTGGTATTGGTGTCCCCGCCCGAAACACTTCTGGAGCTCAGCTGATTGGGAGGTTCCGTGGGTTTCGGTGAATTCCCGGAGCTCCTCTGGTCGATGAGGCCGTCGCCGTCAGTCCGCCCCACGATGTCCTTGACCTTGCACAGGTAGAAGGGCACGCACTTGCAGGGTTCAGGGTACGGCGCTTGATGGATGAACTGGGACTGGTACACGCTCTGCGACTGGGACAAAGTGTGGATGGGCTGGGGAGGGGGAGGGGGATGGGGCGGTACCCCGAAGGAGGGGCGGTACACGTGGTACCTGAAGGAGTTCCGCCCACTGATGTTGGTGTCGGCGAAGGACTCGTTGCCCAGGTCGTACTCTTCGAATCCGGTGCTGTTCGAATCGGAGAAGTCGCTGCCAAAATTGACGGCTGAGCTCCGATTGGACGAGAGGGTTTCGTTCATTGGAGCCTGGGTCTCATCTGAAAAAGCAAAAAAGAAATTGAAGATAGAATATCTGGTTAGGATTTAACAACCTTAAGAAAACATGAACAAAATCTATGTAAAAGTCTGCAGAAAAAAAATAAAAAAAAAATATGGTTAGGATTTGACAGCCCGAGTGAATTCTGCAGAAATAAAAATGATGCTAGGATATCTGGTTAGGATTTATTAACCACACTAATTAACAAAATTCATGCAGAATTAAGCAGTTAAAAATTAGGATAGGATATCAGGTTAGGAATTAACAGCGTCATTCAAGCATGAATTCAGCCGAAAAAGAGTCATGGTTGAATATCTGGTTAGAATTTAACAGCTAAGCCTATGAACAAATTCCATGCAGAATTTTAGAGAAGAAAAGTAAGAATATCAAATTCTGTAGAATTCAGCAGAAAAAGATTCTTGATAGAATTTCTGGTCAGAATACGGTATAACAGTTAAGCCTATGAACAAATTTCATGCAGAATTCTGAAGACATAAAGTAACTAAGTAAGAATAGAGAACAAGATCATAGCAAGAGGCGGTGCATGGCGGTGGAATTTTCTACATATTTTTTTGCCTATTTTTGATACCAGGCGATACTGTTGCTGTTGTGATCCAGTTGAGCACGTGAATTGCACGTGAATACTCCATAGATACATGATTTTATTCTAAAAAACTGCAAACAAACTGCAGTCTTAAACTGCATACATTCTGGGTACTTATGAAACAAAGCCTTGCATAATTTCTGCAGTTTTTCTGTAAAAAACGTGCAAGTTTTTTTTTTCTACAGAAAAATGCACAAGAAACCGCATTTTTTATACAGTATTTTAGGTTTTTTTCTGCATTTTTTTTGCAGTTTTTCTGATCGCTAGAATGTAAAAAAAAATGCAGAAAACTGACAAAAAAACTGTATAAAACATGCAGTTTTTCTCCATTTTTTCTGTAGAAAAAAAAACTTGCACGTTTCTTACAGAAAAACTGCAGAAATTATGCAATGCTTTGTTTCATAAGTACTCAGAAAAACTGCAGTTTAAGACTGCAGCGTTTCGAAAAAAAACTGCAGTTTCATTGAAGTATTTTTTCATTGGGTAGAGGCACATGCATATATTCCATTGATGCTTGCGCAATTTTGCACGTGATCACGTTCTAAGTCAGTAAAATCACGCCACCTTCCAGCAAATATCGACAATACATATGGTAAATTGACGTTCTATAGTGCTGCCCCTAGCAAATTTAGTCTTGTTCTCTATATTACTATTTTTTTCTGCATAAACGATTGCAAGTTTTCGCCAAATATTGCAATGGATTCTAGAGAAATCAGCAGATTTGTTAGCACAAAATAAAAAAGTTTGCAGAATTCTATGGAAACTATTCCATGGGAGGATGAGGCGCCATCTTGGTGTTCGAAATTTGGAATGATGGTGTCGCCCACCATGGTTGAAAATTTTTGGGATGATAGGGTCGCCATCTTGGCATTCTAAATTATTGAGAACTAATACAGGTATTTGTATAGCTAGGCTTATGGTTAAAAAAATCTGGCTAAATTACAAAATTAAATAAAGACAAGCAAGCAGTTGTGGCCGAGTGGTTAAGGCGTCTGATTAGAAATCAGATGGGGTCTCCCCGCACAGGTTCGAGTCCTGTCAACTGCGCAATTTTTTAATTAATAATTACACAATACTTTTTTTAAGCAAATAATTGGAAGCCCTCATGTGTTGGTTTGAACCACAAGCCCAACGTGCAGTTGTGGCCGAGTGGTTAAGGCGTCTGACTAGAAATCAGATGGGGTCTCCCCAATAGGTTCGAGTCCTGTCAACTGCGAAAAATTTTTAATTCTACGATTTTAAAGAAATTAATTTTTGTAAAGCAAATTATGGAATGCACTCATGTGTCAGTTTGAATCAACCGCCCAATAAGCAGTTGTGGCCGAGTGGTTAAGGCGTCTGACTAGAAATCAGATGGGGTCTCCCCGCATAGGTTCGAGTCCTGTCAACTGCGAGAATTTTTTAATTATATATTTTTAAAGAAATTAATTTTTGTAAAGAAAATACTGAGATGCACTCATGTGTTAGTTTGAATCAACCGCACAACAAGCAGTTGTGGCCGAGTGGTTAAGGCGTCTGACTCGAAATCAGATGGGGTTCCCCCGCACAGGTTCGAATCCTGTCAGCTGCGTGTATTTTTTATTTTTTCTAAATTTTTTAAAATAAGATATTTTTTTGAGAAAATTAAATGGCTTACTTGATTGTTGACCTCGTAGAACTGAAGTGTGTTGAAGCAGCAGCAAAGTAGCTGCCAAATGGGCTATTCCGAACATAATGCCTAAAATTACAGAATTTTAATAAAATTAGCAAAAAAATGACTTCAAAATATGTTTAATTACTGAAAATTTTCAGAAAATGTCACAAACAAGCAATTTTTTCAAAGAAAAGTGCGAAAAATTTAAAGAAAAAGAAGCCAATTAGCAAAAATTGCATAGATTTTTCTGCAAAATCTCAATCCTCACTCATTTTTTAATTTTATTAAAATAATACTGGGATTTTTTAAGAAAAAAAAATGCCCAAAAAATATTTAAAAAACTAGTGAAAAATTCATTGCTTATTCTGTAAAATCTAAATTTGACATCGCAAATATCATCATTAATTTAAAAATACTAACACCATTTTTTCTAGAAAAAAAAGTTGTTAAAAATCTAATAAAACTCAAATTTGCAAAAATTGGCAAGCTTTTTTTGCAAAATCTAAAATGTCACCAACCCTTTCATTGCTTTAAAATATTAAGACAATTTTTGCTAAGAAAAATGAATAAGTTTTGCGATAAAAAATACATTGCTTTTCAGTAAAATCTTAAACCTCAAGTACACTTTCATTGCCATAAAATAAGGTTATGAAAGTCACACTTTTTTGCAAAATGTTTCTAAATTCAAAGAAATTAAAAGATAATTCCAGAATTTTAATTCCCATTTGAATCAGACTTACCATTAATAAAATACACTTGTTTAAAAGAGTCTGATTTGGTGAAAAATGCATTCCCATAAGCGCATCCATCTTTTTTTGGAAACAGTGCCATCTAGTGGCAATATTAATAACTATTCTCATATTTGTCCGCCATCTTAGGACTCTCATATTAACCATAATATTACTATCATTGACTAGCGCGTATAAATAGATAAAAGCCAAAAATGACAGTTTCAACGTTGAAGGGGACAAGAGTGACTAACAGATGGCGCTGTTCACGTATTCCATAAAATCAATGATTTTTGACGTTCGGTAAGTCTGATTAGGATATCATTACATCATCGGGGACCGTTTTTCGAATCTTCGCATTTAAAAATCTGTTTCCCTGAAGTGGGACTTTCCCTTTAACGCAATATTTTAATAAAAACTATTCACAATGGCTGACTTAAGACATTAATTAAGCCTTATTAATTTCGGCACGCAATCAGAAAATGAGGAAATGTTATTTTATTGAAGCTTTATTCAAGTAATGACATGTTAGGACATGAAATTCCATTATTACAGGGCAAAATAGACTAGGACATTAATTTTTTGGTGAAAAATTCTGCAATTTTAAATTGAAAAATTACTAAAAAAAAAAATGAGGAGTGGTGAGACTCAGTACTCCATAATTAAGGATTGTTGTCCCGTGTAATTTGTCCGAATTTAAGGAAATGATTGCATTAATAGGGGGTCGTCCCTTATTTTGTTTTCATAATAATGCAATTTTGTCAATTGTTCAAGTGGATTTTTTTGAAAAGCTTCGTTCTGTTTCACATTTGAGAAATATAATTTTTTGCAAAAAAAAATCCAACTTATTTGCGTCGTTTTACAGAAATATTTAAGCAATTTCTTGTTTATTTCCAACTTTTTGTAATGATTTATAATTTAAAAATTCCAATACTCTTCCTCAATTTTATTTAAAAATTAACTAACTTTTCCAACTTTTTCAAACAAATTTTCACTAGTCTCCAACTTTGTTTTAACGAATTACCAAATTTTTTCCAAAATTTTAAACAATTCCTCGACTCTCCCTCCTTTAAACTTTCCCAAGGTATTTCTAACATTCAAGCCCTCTTCCCCAACTTTTTCAAAAGTATTTTTGAACTTTCACAAATTTTTTTCAAAAAAAAATATCATTAATTCCTAATATTTTCTTAAATTTCAAGTTTTCCAAACTTTTTTCAAAAATTCATGAATTCTCCCCAAACAGTTTCAAAAGTATTTTGAAATTTGCACCACTTTAAAAAAAAAATTCCTTGAATTTTCACTATATTTCTAAAGACGTTCCTACCTTTTTTTTTTTTTAAGAAATCAATAATTCCTAACATTTTCTTAAATTCCAAGTTTTCCAAACTTTTTTCAAAAATTCATGAATTCTCCCCAAACATTTTCAAAAGTATTTTGTAAATTTGCACCACTTTTTTTAAAAAAAATTCCTTGACTTTTCACTATATTTCTAAAGACGTTCCTAACTTCTTTTTTTTCAAATTCATTGAGTACCATTTAAGAAAATTTTCATTATTTTTAAGTTTTCCAAACTTTTTCAAACATTCAAGCACTTTCAACCAACTAGTTTAAAAGTTGGTTTAAAAGTATTTTTAAACTTGTCCAACTTTTTCACAAATTCCTTGACTTTCCCACAAACATTTCTAAAGAATTTCATAACTTTATAAAAAATAAATTCATTGACTCCTTTCACTTTCTTAAAAAAAATTCTTAACTTTTCCAACTTATAAAACATATAATTGGATCTTAATATAAATCAAAACCTGAACTATATGCATAATTAAAACAACTTCAAACCGGAAATAGATATAAGTGGAGCTATACGTATAAATTGAAATAGCCTTAATCTTAATTAAATCTCATTTGACTTTCTTATAACACGAGTTACATATAAATGGAAATAAATATAAATCAAAACCTGAGCTACGTATAATCATATATGACTTCAAACTAGAGATGTGGAACAATGTATAAAATTGGAATAACCCAAATCTGAATTAAATTTCATTTGATTTGCTTATAACACGAATTAGACATAAATGGAAATAAATATAAACCAAAATCTGAACTGGAAATAGATATAATGAAATCTGTGTATAAATTGGAATCACCATAATTTGAATTAAACCTCATTTGATTTGCTTATAACACGAATTACATATAACTGGAAATAAATGCAAATCAAAACCTGAACTATGTATAATCAAAATGACTTCAAACTGGAAATAGGTATAAGCAAATTTAAGTATAATTTTGGAAGAGATTATTAAATCTCATATTTCGCCTGTACTAAAATGGCGGCCCGTGTTATTTTGCATAGACTAATGGCGCCATCTATGACGAATACTACATACCATACATAATTATATACATGCTATATGACCAAAAAAAGTTTTTGATTTTCTTAAATGGTGCATTATGGGAGTACTTTTGAATGGGGGTATTTTTCCAGTTAGGCCTAAATGAAGAGTTGAAAAAAGGGGTAAATAAAATGCCCAAAAATGTTTTCAGGTTCAATGGAGTTTATTATTCACTTAAAATGTGGAAAATTGTTTTTCAATGAATATTATTTTGGGTGAAGATTCGTTATAAGGTGGGCCAATGTAGGTCAATGGCTCAGCAGGTAAGAAGAAGAAAATTTATGCAAAATAGTATTATTGAAAAAGTCTTGAAAATGTGGGTCAAACTGGAAACAAGACGTCGATGACCCCACGGGATCTTAACAAATAAGTCACACTCTATTTCAACCGAAAAAAAAATTCCCCCAAAATGTAATATACGAGTGTCCATTCTGTCTGGAAATTCAAAGAAAAAATTTCATTCTCATTTGCACAAAATTATTATCAATTAAAGTTGAAAAAAATTTCCCTCGTTTTTCCAGGAAAAACTTTTGATGAAAAAATAAATATACTGAAAAGTCCAAAATTAAAATTTAAAAAAAAAATTCCCTGACTTTCACGTCAAAAAATAATAAATTCCCAATAATTCCCAAATGTAATATGCAAGAAAAAAAATTCAAGGATAAAATAAATCAGTCATATATTTGCGGAAGATTATATAAATTTCTAGTAATAAAATTTTAAATAAATAAAAAATAAATTCTCAATAATTTTCAAATGCAATTTGCATGAAAAAATTCGAGAACATTATAAAATTAAATATATATTATATATAAACATATATTCATAAATTTGCAGAAACATTTCTTACATTGATTACAATTTCTTAGGCCTACATTCAAATTTTAAATAAATTAATTTAAAAATATTATTTAAATAAATTCTCAATAATTCCCAAATTTAATGTATAGAAAATTCGAGGATAAAATAAACTAATAAATAAAATA
>JAQIXP010005564.1:0-10327 GCA_034700285.1 Proteroiulus fuscus
TGGGATTTTTTTTTACATTTTTTTTCCTTACCGGTTTTGTTTGCAACAGAATTATGACTTTTAAAATGGAAGGACTCATGGTTCGATTTCCGGCAAAGGATTTTTTTAAACATTTTTTTCCTTGCCGGTTTTGCTAGCTACCGAACTATGACTTTCAAAATGGAAGGTCCCTGGGTTCGATTCCAGGCACGGGATTTTTTTTTACACACTTTTTTTATTGCTGGTTTTGCTAGCAACCGAACTATATGGCCTTCTACATGAAAGGTTCCTGGGTTCGATTCCTGGTACAACATTTTTTTTCCTTGCTGTTTTGCTAGCAATCGAACTATGACCTTATACATTGAAGGTTTCAAATTTCGTTTTAATAAAAGGTGGTCCCAAAAAAATTCGTGTTTTTTTTACTGTATAGCTTGTTATAAATAAACATATTCACCAATCTAATAAGTTCTTTTAGTCTGATTATTTTTGTAATAGGTTTTAAAGGGACTTCTACATTAGGGTTCCCTAAAGTAACTACATTTTTCTTTTCTTATTGATGAGTTGAAAAATTACAAATCAAACATTTTTGAAATGGCTGCAATTTAAATTTGCTTAAATAATCACTTTTATATAATACTTGATCATTTTATTGACACATTCAAAATTTATTTTTAAAATTATGCTTTTATCTATATCAATTACTAGGCCTACTAGTATATTTATAGGGATGTTATATTTAATGTTAGTTTATATTTATTTTTTAGAAAAAAGGTAAAAAAACCAACTAATATTTAGAGTGCTGAATAAATTTGAAAAGCAAAAATTGAACATTACAATTTTAATCTATTCTGCTTAAGGCAAAGCATTCATAACACAATACAGACCAATTATTGTAAGATAGTCTGGTTATTTTTTTTTTATCGTATTTGTTGATTGGTTAAAAATATTAAATGAGAGGGACACATCGGCATAATGCCACAGACAAAGACGTTGCGAGTGTTGCAGCTAAATGCAAATAATATCCATTTTTTGGAGGGAAAATGTAACGGTTGTGATATTTGTAGGAATTAGTGTGTGCATGCTCAGCTTTTGTTCTCTTTAAATGAAATTTTTAGACAAGATCTCGGTTTAATATGCTAAAATTGGTGCTAAGGTTTACATGCACTCTTGATTTGTATGGGACCATCCATTAGCCACTTGAGATTTAACAAGATGGGGCATCATGCAAACCCCAAACACTTCTATAATGATGTGAAGGTAACTTAGGTAAGGATACATTTTTCATGAGGTTTGAATATTTGCTTAGGTTTAGAGACAAAGAATTTTATATCTTCTAAAAATCACCCAGGCCTGCTTATTTCCATATGTATGTCTTGTCTTACTGAGAAAACTTTAATTAATATACTAAGTAAATCTTTAAATTTTTTAAACTATTACTTACTGGATATATATAATTGTATAGAAAAGTTGTCCCATGCAGTGTGACATAATTAAGATGGTTCACATGCTCAACATTTCTAATACAAGTGTAGCTATTTTGAATAAAGAGCATTTGGCTACAGTGGATTAAATTGTGTCATTTGTGAATGAATAGAATCTTGAATATTGGGTCGTTAAAGCGTATAGGACTTGATAATTTCTTTAATTAGTCGCTATAAAATAATATGTACATCACACATATTATGGTGCCATCCTTTGAAATTATCAACAATTTCAACTTCATGAGCTGCAAAACCAGCCTTCACCTGGGCATTGCAAAATTAAAAAGTATGCTTAAATCCAAACTAAACGGCATTAATTAAATTGCCAAAAAAAAAATTTTTTTAAGCCCATTATCAAGTAGGCCTATGTTATGATTTGAAATCTCACCAACTACAGTACCTGCCAATGTGTTTTTTGCCTGTACACAAATTCACTTTTTACATATATAACTTTTATTTCTTATATGTTAAACTTTGAACCATATACTTAGGCTATATAGAAAATTTGAAAATACCTTGCACTTTCTATTTGCCAATAAATGAAAAATGCAAATAAAGGTGATGTCAGTGTCAGTGCAATGCCAATAATAATCACATTCTGCTGAGTCACAGTTAAATGCAAATGAGGCTGCATGCCATATTTGGCAGCCGAAAATAGGGTGACTGTGAATTTGCTATACTATAGACTAGACCTTTATAGTTTTTTTATAAAAGGATAAAATTTTTTTGAACTGATCCTGATTAAGGTAGTTTCAGGATATTTTTTTGTAAGCTCAAGTTTGAGCTATAGATTTAAATGCTGGCAAGTGACTCCAGGTGCTGGCCCCTCCACCTCCAGAGTTAAGCTATACTCCTATTCATAATTATGCATTTAACTTTGCAATAAAACAAAAATACATTTTTATGTAACATAATTAAAAAGATGACTGTAAAGAGTAGAATGTTGCAATAAGCTATGTATAAATCTTTGCAGAAGAAATAAAGATTAATGCCAAAATTTGTTAAACTAATAATTCAATGAAAAATGTTAAATATTATTATAAAGCACCAAGGTTTATAAAAATGTTAGAGTTAAAGGAATTGTGAAATTACTACATAATAATAAAATTAAACAAAAAATCTAATTATAAGGTTGAAGAGCAATATAAAAATGCAGTGTCAATGAAGTATCCTGAACATTTTTAACTAGTTAAATAATAAATTATATTAAAAATCATAATGCTCAGCTCAGCATATGCATATGTGCCAAATAGCTCGTGAATTTTCTAAATATTTATGTAGGCTACTAAATACAAATATCATTTATCACAAGTACACTTGCTGAACTGAGCATTATAATTTTTCCTACTTTTTGTTCAATGTTTTTATCAATGCATAACTCACTTTTGGGGTATTTTTTATTCTATAATTATTTATAAATTTCAGGAAACAATGCAGTTATACTGAATATCCCCTGCTCTTCATGTTTGTAATCATAATTTTTTTTGCTTAATATTAAATCGATAAAAAGACATTTTTCAATGGCATAGAAGGCTAGTTCCAAACTCCAATTTTGAGCACCATTGAGTTCTTCACTTTTGACTTCTTATATTCTGTACCAAAACAATATTTCATTTTAACATATTCAGTGAATTTTAGAGGTGGTACCCTATTCTGAATTACCCTGTATATAACTATAAAGAAAGGTAAGTAGTATTATTAAAGTTTTAGCAAAACTTTCTTGTATTTTCCATTTCCAACAGATAAAGCTTTGTATTGGTTGCAGACAGAGTTTCCCTATTAGAACGGAAATACAGGGGCAACTGAAATTTTAGATGTTGAAACATGTAATTTTTATTTACAACTATAACAAGCAACCTTCACAACAGGCCAAGTGTGGATTTTCCATTTTAAAAGGTGAAATTGAGGGTAGAGAAATGGACACAGAAAAATATATGCTTGCTTTATGCCTATTGTCTGAAGTGACAAACTATGGCAGCGTCAAAGCATAAAATTTAGGAATTTATGCACGCAAGTTTATTGCGATTATATTACAAAACATGGTGCAAAAGTCCTGCTACAATGACTACAAAGAGCCCACTTAACTCACTACTAAAAATGTCAAAATATTGGAAGTTTAAGATTTCTGAGGAGCCACTTCAAAATTCCAAATAAAATTGTATTATTCAATAATTCAAGATACAGACAAATTTTTCTAATCATTGCTTGTAATTTAAAATTTTAGGGAATTGACTTTATGTTAAAATATTATTGGGCATTTTAGCCTAACTCGCAGAATTTTATTGGTTATCAGTTAGTGTGCAGGAAAAAAATTGCGTAAATTAATATGCTAATTTCATTTCAGTAACTGCATGCATCTTTGAGGAATCCATAATTAAAAGAGTGCTTTTCCTCAGGTTTTTCCAAACGACAATAAAAAAAAGTGTTTAAAACCAGTTTGACCTAAATTGCAATAAAAAAGATAGATTTTTTGTAAATAGAATCTGCTTACTGGAAAAAAAAAATTGGGATAATTAAATTTCTATAACAGGAAATTTTTCTTGACCACGAACATGCAGAATATTTGACAGACTTCCCCTGGTTTTCCCAAATTTTAATTAAAAGTTTAAATAATAAAAATAATTCAAAAAAATGTAATGTAGGCCTATCAATTCATTAAATATATATGGATAAAGTAAAAACATTAAAATATAGTTCTATAAGTAAAATACATTGTAAGTATAAAATTGAATGCTTAAACAAAGAACAGGTATAAACAGACAAAATATTTGCGCAATATTACGCCTATATTTAATTCTGTTTTATTTTTTTCCTTCTGCATGTTGTTTTTTTCCTCTTTGCCTGATTATGAATTTAAATTGGCATTGAAATCAGGAAGTTAAAATTGAATACTAATGCAAATAATATTAACACATGTTTATATACATATAATGAAAAAAGTGACTTGTTTAGAAAATTTATCAATTAGATTTAATTTAGCTCTTTATTAAAGATTCAATTAACTTTTATTAAAATACTTTTTTTGGCTTTTAGGCATTCTTAATTCTCAAGCACGCAAGTGAACCGAATTTCTTTTGGAAATAAAGAAACTGTGACTGATTGCCGAGATTATATGCATGCTTGGCCCCTAATCTATTGTTTTAAAGCAAATAATTTTTTGTGAAAATAGGACTTCAGATTATGAAGCGTTTCTTATTATAAGAAATTTCCTATTTTTCCTGTCTCTCTCTCTCAAGTTTGTAATGATTTATTGGTATTACTAAGTCAATTTTTTCTTTATCTTTATTTAATGATGACGTCATTCTTGAGTGATGGTTTTTGAAATTTGTTATACAACTACAAACAAATGCTGCAATTTTTTGTAACATGCATGGTATACAGTCTGTTTAAGTATAATGTTATATGACTTTTTTGTTAAGTTTTTGATAGCCTTACAATAACTTCAGTTTACTTTAAATATATATTTTCAACCAGTAATGTTGCAGAATTATTTGTTAAACTGATTACTTTAAATAATAATAAGTATATAGTTATGGGAATACAGCATTAAGAATTTGACTAAATTTACCTATACTTCAGTCAAGTTCAAGTGTTCTTAACAAAAATTGAAATACTCTCATGAATTTTGTTCAAAAAGTATGACTTTTTATGATTATCTTATTACATTAACCTAAGAGTGTCTTTCCTTAGCTTTATGACATGTAAACACGTGTATACATTCAGATGCATAAGAAACAATCACTATATTTCCAGTTTTTTTGGGATAATTTTTTGATTTATCATCATATAAAAATTGTTAACAATTAAATAGACCAATTCACCCCTTTTTTTGGAGTTTTTAATTCTGTTACAGCTTTTGTGATCCGTTATTCCAGACTTGAAGTAAATTAACCCCTATATATGTGGAAGATAATTTACCAAAGTCTTTTATATGTCAAGGCATATAAGTAAACTTGATAAAAATGCATTGCATGACATTTGTGTAAAAGAAATTGGTTCTGCTCTGATGTCATCCAATGTATTTTTACCAAATTTAACTTTTTTGTATAACATGGTTGGCAAATGATATGTATATGGTTCTGCTACTTTCTACAATGTGTCATGTTATTATAATTTCTTACTTACGAGGGCCAAATACGTTGACCGCTTCTTCATCATAGCTGCACTCCTCCAGGACCTTGTCATTTGTAAAATTCAACGTAAATCCCAATGAAGAGTAATTCTTGACAGAATTCTTGGAGACTGATCGTGAGATGTCACAATTTCGTATACGTTTAGCATGGGCGTCGTGTGGGTAATCCGTAAATTTCGACAAAAGTACGATCAGTCCAATTTGCACTAGCAAGGAACATATTGGAAACTTCAGCCTCCGCTTTAAAATCGATTGGTTATCATTTCCAGACTTTTCCTTGTTGGCAACTTCTGCAGAAACTGACGAGACAACATGTTCTTCCCTTGCACAGTTATTGCTTTCAACATTTAGCTCCATGCTGGTGTTAACAAAAACATGAAACTACATCAATGAGAAATGAGCTTCTTAACAAGTCATTGGAATAATATGAAGTGAGTCAAGTGGCCATGAATGTATTTGAAAAGTCATTTTTATACCTGACAAAGGGTAAAAACAAAAACCATATATTTTGCCTGAAGCCAAAAAAATTTCTTCACTAACGTGGTTGGCTAGTGTATAGCTTCACATTTCCGAAAATAACAGAACTCCCCCCAGTCAAATTGTGTGATCTGACCCAGTAATAATAACAGGTGTGCTGGTAGCTTTTCAGTTGTGTATTGGGATTTTGGGGAAACTGGTTTCTCTAGTTCTCTTTGTGAAGAATACAGCATAAAGCGCATCCGCCATTTGAAGGATTTTTTATTTGGAAATAGTTATCTGTTCCGCAAAATGAGTTTTCAACGAGGAAATTAATTAGTTAAAATAACTGTGTTTAGAAATAAGAAACTGCTAATTAAAGTGATTATGGAATTGTTAAATGCTGGTTGCATTGAAAACTGTGCTTCTAGGACACTGATTAGAGCATCTTGCCTAAGAATTTCTCACGCCATTTTTGTTGGTTTCGAAATAACCTTGCTAATTTTTTTTGGTAAAATCGTTTGAAACAATGTAACACCACCTGAATAGAATGTGAAACATAATCACAAAGCTTAAGTTAAATAATAATGTGTTGCATTGAAAGGGTGAGGTGAATGTTGGGTTTAGTAGAATCATTTAGCAGTAACGTAAGTAATTATAACAAACAAAACATTCAAATAAACTGAATGTGCATTTGTGAAAATGTAGTAAAGAATGCATAATTGTATTAACAAAGTTCTCACAGTAGAACTTGTGTTTTTCAAATGTTAAAAGTATTTATTTTAGTTAAAACGTAACATATTTCAGTTGTAATGACTAATTATGCATGATATGCAGGGGCGGATTGAGAAGTTGGAGGCCCACATGGAAACGAGCTTAAGGGGCCCATGTATTCAAATTAATTTTTTTTAACCCTTCAATTTATTGTTTTTCTAGCATGTCTGCAGATCCAGGGTGAGGAGGGGCAGGGGCAGAGGGGGGGTTCCTGGGGCTTAAACCCCCCATGACCAACATTTTGCTTATGATAACCCCCTCTTTTTTAAAAAATCGCCAACATTTTGTGGGTTTCCAACCCCAAACTCCATCCCATTTGCAGGGGCAGACACAGGAATTCCTTTTTTGGGGGGTGAAGGATGGTATTTTATTAAGGGTGGGTGCCAATCCCTTAAACGAAGCAACCTGCGAAAATAACAACCAGGGGTCAGCACTGAGAAATCCATTTGGGGGGTGGGGGGTGAATCCCAACCAAAATTTTTTTTTTAAATTTGAGTGTAAGGCAAAAATTTGGAACTTTTTCGTAAAAAATGGACACACAATGGAGCCGCAGGCGATTTTTTTTCTCAAAAACACTCAAAAATTAACTGCAAAATCAACAAAATGTCAAATTAGCATTGGTACCTGGCATAGGCGCATTTAGGGGGGGGGGGGCCCCCTTGAGATTTGAAATACATGATAAAATTCCACCGGGCCCCCCCCTTGAGATCTGAAATACATTGTAAATTTCCACCGGGGCCCCCCCTAACAGCAGGTCTAAGTGCGCCTATGGTACCTGGGTAGAAGCATAGACCAAGTTAATTTCACAGCTCTTAAAACAGTTTCGGATAGAGAAGCACGATGGTCGATGGGTGATGGGTGTTAATTTTGTCCCTTTAGGGGGGATATGCCTGGTGAAATGGCCTTTTTGGCCCCCCGTGGATCAGCCACAACACATTTGTAAATCCTGGCTACACCCCTGGAGGTGGGGTGTATACCCCATCAAAAAATGAAAAATGCAGAAAGGGGGGGGATGGGGTTGAGGGTTTGGCAAAATTTGTCTGTAGGACCAAAAAATGATATAGAAAAAATGTCAATTGGGGCCCTCAAGAGAACCACAAGATCAAGAAAATTGATTTTTATCTTAATGTTGTTCTTTGACCATTATTAGGAGCTATAGACAGCACATTCCCTCTTTTTACTTGCATGTAGTCATCTTTCGAGTAAAAAAGCCTTTTGCGGCGCCATTTTGTTAATTTTTTAAATTATTTTCAAAAACTTTCAATTTTTTTTCATGTGGGTCAGGCCCAAATTTTGACAAATGCTATTAGATGGGCCCCCACTTTATCCACTATACAAATTTATTTCTGTTTGCAGCTCTGCACGCCAAAATAATGGGCCCCCAATAGGAATATACCACCCAATCATGATTAGCAATCTGTGTCTATGTTTTATAGAGTAGTATTAGTTGAGTAGGAGCCCACCCGGAAATTTCCAGGTATCCAGGGGCCCAATCCGCTCCTGATGATATGACAGCATTTAATATAATTTTAATATAATGAACTTAAAAAATCTTCAGCTATGTAGTTTTTAAGAAAATACAAAACGTAAAGAAACAATGCATTTTCAATCAGAAATATTGCCGTTATTCCATGTAGGCCGATTTTCTATTGATTCTTCATTGTTAAAACTGCAATTTATTATGATGTAAATAAAATTTAAAAGCATTTGAACTTCTACAGCATTGCGTGTAATTCCTTAGAATGTGTAGTATTTTTTTGTATTTCTTTTCTAGTGAAATTGTTGTTTTTATTTGAAACATTGATACAGTGTATTATACATATTCGTGTAGTAAATTACTAGTATTTTATTAATCAGTTAATGCAATTAAGTCCGATGTAATACACTTGAAATTACTAATAAAACATCAATAAATTGAATTAAATTGTAGTGTACCACACAAAATTATTTTTAAATTTCTTAATTCTTTAATTTTATTAATTGCTGTAAGATGTGTAGACCCAGTCCTGGCTTGAAGATTTTCCCAAGTTCCTGTAATGTTCCCAAAATTCCCACTCTCTGCTGATAGAAACTCACTCACTTGTATTAAATAGAATTCACCTGGTTTATTTACAAGTATTTACAACTATTTACAAGTCTCAATAGATACAACTCTAGCTCTTCACTCGTCAACCACCCATCACCACAATCAGATCAAGACTATCCCTTTCCAAAGATGGCGCCCAGCATCATCAGTGAAAGAATTCGGCCAGTCATGTGACCAGAATTCCTTCCCTGATGACGCTTTCTATGTGAAACCCTGCGTACAGGGTGAGTTTGGGGCACCATCTTACATTGCTAAAAAAAATGTCTATGACTGTGTATATATGGCGAAATATACCAAATTCCTCGTGTGCTTAAAAGAAGTCCAAAATATACAGGGTCACAGGGTGTCTATAATTTATTCATCTGATTAATAAATTCTATAAAGAAAATAGTATTACAGATATTAAAAAACAGTTAACTGTAGAATATTTAGTAGGCCTAATTTAAAAAGTTATTTTACTAACATTTGACAACATTATTAAATGAAATTATATTGTGTAGTTCTAAAGGTGGCAACATTTTGTTAAGTCCTTTTTCTAGATGGAAAACCTTAAAATAAAACTAAACATAAATTTGTTTGTTTTCTTGAGACTTAGCAAACTTAGGGTCCCCGAAATCCTTGGATTTCCTTTTTCAACTTGGATTAACAAAAATGAGTTTTTATTTATGCATTTCGTAGAGGCAAGAACAATTTAGGGAAAAAAAAAAAAAAAAAAAACTTCCTTTATTCCAAATAAATAAATTGCAATTTGGTTTTATTTTATAATTTTGTTGTTACAGTAGCATATACAAAAAAAAAAGAAAAATTCAAAATTCAAAATTCAAACTTTTTAGTGGCAAAAAGCAAAACAAAATATTTCTGTTTTCTTGTGACAATTCAAAATCAAAAATTCAAAACCAAATTTATTTAGTGGCTAATGCGAACGAAAATTTCTGTTTTCTAACGACATATTCAAAATCAAAGAATTCAAAATCAAATTTACTTAGTGGCTAATGCGAACGAAATTTCTGTTTTCTAACAACATATTTAAAATCAAAGAATTCGAAATCAAATTTATTTTTTGTAGCAAATGCAAACGAAAATTTCTGTTTCCTAACGACATTTTCAAAATCAAAAATTCAAAACCAAATGAATTTTTTGTGGCAAATGCGAATGAAAATTTCTGTTTCCTTACGACATTTTCAAAATCAAAAATTCAAAACCAAATTTATTTTTTGTGGCAAATGCGAACAAAAATTTCTGTTTCCTAACGACATTTTCAAAATCAAAAATTCAAAACCAAATTTATTTTTTGTGGCAAATGCGAACCCCCCCCTCTAGTTCCCCCCTCTCCTTAGGGCCTTTACCCCATGATCATTTTATGCAAAATTTAAGGTAATTTTCGTTACTTAGCTTATATTTTCCTGCTGCTGTTTTAGT
>JAQIXP010005565.1:0-10325 GCA_034700285.1 Proteroiulus fuscus
CTGTATCCGTCCATGAAGCTGGGGTCAGTTTTGTTCCTCATGGACCTGGAATACTAATTATTCTATCCCTCATTTTCACGTATTAATTAGCAATTTTAGAAATATTTCATAAGAATTTGAAGTTAATGTTTGAGGATAACACTTCATAAATTAATTAAAATAAAAGCTGCCCAAAAGTTTATTTCTAAGTCGAGTTTGGGAGACAACTTCAGTCATTAGATGGGGCATAAAATCCCTGGGGGAGAGGGGGCTGTGGAGCAAGATCCCCACTCAAAATTTACAGCTGGAGCAACATGTTCCTCCAACACATTCTTGTAAAAATGCAGAGCACCATTTATGCCCCTGAGATCGAGGGTTTGCAAACATTAGAAAAGAAAGCATGAAATAAAAGAAAAACAAAATAATGTTTTCGTTATTCTGTTATTCCGTTTTGAATTTTCAGAAAGAAAATTATTTCCACCCATCACTGAAATTTTGTCTGTATCAGTTCATGACTTTGGGCAGAAGTTACTCAAGCCCGTGCTTTGTAGATATCGCGTATTTTTTTTTACTTTTTTATGCCTAAATGGCGAGCCAAAAAAAGTTCAATAATCTATTTGTGGAGAAACATGCACTTGGATTGCCCAATCTTGGAACTCAGATTTTCATTGTTGAGGTTAATGGGTTTAAATATTTACAAAAACAAATTAAATCCTGAACTTGGAGAATTATTTTGCCAAATCTTTGTTGTTGAGGTCAATGAGTTGAACATTGTAAAATATAATGTACCAGTGTTTCAAAACTTTCAAATTCATTTGGTATCAAGATGTTGCATTGTGCCATTTAATAAACTCATAAATAATCATACGTTGGCAATGGTAGTAAGAAGTCTTTATTTTTTAACATATAAGTGATAAACTTTGTCCGATTTTCTACCAGATTCAAATTTTTGTCATGGCTAGGAAACACAAAATTCTGCCATTTTATGAAAAGTCCGTGTTTTTTTAAATTTATTTTCATGCCCCTATTTTTAGTAGAATTAATATCCTTCTTGTTTGCATACCGTATTTAATAATTTAAAAATATTCATGAGTCATAAAAAAATCATACTTTTTATCCAAGAAAAGTCATAAATTCATTTTTATGTGTTTGAACAGTCTATGTTTTGCAATAATTCGTCAATATTCCTGGTAGGGCTGTACATGTACTTCAATCATGCACAACTTTTTTTTACAAAACAAAGCCCACTGATGTACAAAAATATGAAATATAGGCCTAGATAATAGATTGTCCGTTGAAGGAGGTTCACAACCATATTGAACCACTTGTTGCTTTGGTTCAGTGTTCTATTTTAGCCTCTATAATTGATTTGTGCTACCCCATGATGTTTACATAGAAAGTTATTTTAGATACTAAACAATTAGCAATATAAAAACTATAATTTAAAATGTGCCTTGTGACACCTCATTACAAAATCAAAATGATTTATTCAAAAGATTTTGAAATGAGCTTTGATGAGTGGGCCTAGGTTTTACAGTATTATACGTATTGATAAAGGTGACCAAATATCCAGTTCATTCCGGTAGATAATGAAAATCAAGGACGATAACACTAGGTTATGCTATGTATAGTCAACGCAAACATGAGGTGATCTATAAAATTTGGAAAATATCCAACTCTTCCGGGTATCCTTTTCTTTGCCTCACGTGTAGGACTATGACGTCATATGTCCTCAGCATGGTGTAAACAATCATGTGCAAGTAAATATTTTGAAATTGTGTAACAAGAACTGGTTAACTGCGCTATTATGAAAATGGGTGCATACATCATCAAATGACTACATTTAAGCAATAAATTCCTTAAATATTTTCAGAAAACTATGCCGATTACATTGGACCCGCTCGCACCGGACTCAGTCGCGACGGAGTAGAGCTTCGTGGAGTCTCATCCAGGATGGATTTCGGCTCCAGCAGTCCTTTGCAAGCAAACAGACTTCTTCCATTTGCTGTTCGTCATCTACATCAAGTAGTGCATCACAAAAGAACTTGGCAACGGGCTCCAGTATTCAGGTTAGGATGGAATGGTTTTAATCAGCCTGTTTAAATCATAATCATGATTTTTAAAAAAATAGGAAAATAATTGATTCATTTCAAAGAATGGAAGCTAGGCAGTTGTTCAATTGGTACTTCATTCAAAATAGGGTACATGTTTGGCATTATGACAATGCGTCCTATTTTGACTGAAAATATGGTTTTTCATAAAAAAAACCCTGCTTCTTAAACACTGTATTAGTAATTTTATAATCAGACATTTAATTTAAAAAAAAATCATAATTTAAACACAAAAATCTTGTTTATGATTTTTTTTAAATTTTATGAATTTTATTCACTTTTGATTCAGGTGGAACACACCACACTCGATCAATGGCTCAAAGGCATCCCGGTTCATCTGTCTGCAGCAACATATAGTGTAATTTCTAAGTGGAAAAGTTGGTCTAGTCCTTCTATCAAAACCGATGCTTCATCACCGCCATCGGCATCAATAAAAACTTCGGCCGTCACTTCAGAGAAAGAGCATTCCAAGCCTGCAGCAGTAGCGCCTCTTCCAAATACCGACCCAGTCCCAGCTTCTAAGCCGCCAGCTGCCTCAACTATCTCGGTATCGAAGTCCTCGCTCGATAGTCGGACCCGGTTTTTAGTTAGTGCTGTCACTCTGGCCAATTCGGATAAATCCAGACGGGCAAAAGTGGAAGATCTTTGCCGGTTTCTGAGGCAGTATCCGGATGCTCGTAGTTTGGCTGTTAAGGTGGGAGCCATCAGGCAATTACTTACGTTAAAGCGTGTAACGCGAGATGCAGCTGTGCAGGAGGAAACGATGGAAGGACTCATTTTGCTTGGCTACTGTAAACCACCTGGTGGATGGGGTGTCAGGATATTATCCATCGACGGAGGAGGCTTAAGGGGAATTATGGCATTGGAAATCCTGGGACAGTTAGAAGTTCTGACAGGCCAGCCTGTGCACAAGGTAAGCTTTTCAAATAAATCAATGTTTACATGACAAATTCATTTCACCACCGTCCCATGTCACACTTTAAAACAATTTCGGAATCCCGGGAAAATTAATTAATAATGCTGTGATGTATTGGGCTTTTCAAAGGGAACATTAAAGTTGGCAAAAATACTCATTCGGCATAATCGCTCATTTTCTGATTGTTGAACGATTTAGATTTTTGAGTATTTTAAAGGGACAGTCCCACTTTGTGACAAACGAATCTTGAAATTAAGATTAGGCTATTACTAATAAATAAGGGCAGTCTTATTAATAATATATTGCAGTTCTCTTATACCGTAATTCAGAAATCACGATGTTTCCAAAAAAAGATGATAGGTGCCATTTTTATAATAGTCCCCCACCCAGGCAGAATGGCGCTGCATGCAAAGGGGGTTTAAGTTGGCTTCAATTTATCGCTATGGAATAGTTATGCGCATAATTAATAACTATTGAATGGTAGTTATAAATTAAATTTTAATTCTTAAGTTCTTCTTGTTTTTTTTACCCCCATTCTTGCAAAAAAAAAAATGCTTTAGGTAAGTTGGGACTGTCCCTTTAATATAGTTGAAAAAAATTTAGTTGTGAATATCTCGTCACTCTCCCTGTAACAAATGTTTGTAGACCCCATTCCCCCAACTATATGTAAGTTAAATCGAAAATATGAAACTCGATATGAAAATCCTGGGGTTTTTTTTGTTATATTTTCTAATCTCTAGATGTTTGATTACATTTGTGGTGTCAGCACTGGCGCCGTGCTAGCCGTCCTTTTGGGGGCACTCAAGTCAACCGTGATGCAGTGCGAGGACCTCTACAAGGATATAGGTAAAGAAATCTTTCAACAGAATCGACTGTGGGGTACGGGAAAACTTGTGCTTAACCATGCATTCTATGACACGGAAAACTGGACGAAACTCCTGCGAAAGCACATTGGCGAAAAGATCCTTCTGGAAACTGCACGTGACGAAAATTGCCCCAAAATTGCCACCATATCGGCAGTGGTAAACAGACCCCGCTTGGAACCATACTTGTTCAGGAATTACGATTTCCCTCCCAGGGTTCGATCCCTCTATCCCGGCACCAATACCGCCCACCTGTGGGAGGCTATAAGGGCATCGGCAGCAGCACCCGGCTATTTTGAAGAATTGAAATTGGGAGATGAAGTTCACCAGGACGGAGGAATTCTAGTGAACAATCCAACGGCACTTGCATTGCACGAATGCAAACACTTGTGGCCAAACGAGTCGCTGCAGTGTGTTGTGTCCCTCGGGAGTGGACGGTTTGAACCTCAACAAACCCGCGGCCCTGCCGTTTATACTGGACTCAAAAACAAACTGTTGAAAATTGTGGATAGTGCTACGGACACTGAAGGTGCGTGCTCATTTTTTTAGTCATTTTAACATGACTGTTAAGCGTGAAAACGTTTTATTGAAAAAAACCCTCTTGTTTTAAACTTTCGAACTTTTTAGCCTATTTTGGAAACAATATTGTCTGAAAGGATTTATTTTACATGAAATTCTATCCAATTGTATAGAATTCCCAAGAAAAATACCCATTAGTTACGAAATTGATGTAAAATTAAGGGTTGATTTACAGTGCTAATAGGGATACAAGTTTTAAAAGGATATTTTTTCTTCCTAGCTGTACACACGATATTGCACGATTTACTTCCACCTACAGTCTACTTCCGGTTCAATCCCTATTTGTCGGAAAACACCTCCCTGGACGAAACCCGAGCAGAAAAAATAGTGCAGCTTCAAGATGACACCAAAATGTACTTGCGCCGGAACGAATCCAAGTTGAATTTGGCAGCGAGTTTATTGAGTCAGCCACGAACTCGGCTGCAAAACGTCAGGGATTTCGTTGCGGTCAAAATGGCCACATTGAATGGATAAGTAAATGCAGATACCTTATTTCCAGCATTTACGTATGGAATGTTTTAAATCGTAGCAAAGCCTTCAGCCATTTGCTTTTCATGTACTTTTCAAAACCGCTTGCAAGTGTGTTTCGAACGCATTTGCCTGGACATTAATTTTGAAAGGTAAAGCTTGCTTTGTAATCATTTATTTATTTACATGGATTCAGCGACAGGTGAGGCGATGTTTTGAGATGAGATCGCAAATATGAATTCACGTTGTTATTTTCATCTTGATACTAAACTTTTAATGTTATTGCAGTGTTGCAAGCTGTTAAAATTCCTTCTAGTCATTTCTAGGATTTGTAAGTTTTATATTATAGAAATATAAAAATGCAATGGTAATTCTGTAGTTTTTATTTGCAAGTTTGCAAGAGGCATTCAAATACAGCAATGTATATTGACTGTCGTTATGCTTTCGATAAACACCGATTTTGATTGATAACTCCTGTATATGTCTATACACCTCACTGGTGTGTCATACATTTGTTTCAACATGATGTCATTTGGTAGGAAGGTTATCCCACTATCAGGAGGAGACTCTCACGTCAGTAGTGACTTTAACATCTTTGTTAAATTGAATTTAACCAATTTGAACTATTTTTAGGAAAATTTTTTCATTGTCTTATACAACGTGTAGGAAAACCAATAATAATCATGTGTTCTAGCTCAAATCTCCTTCAGAGAATTGCAGGGAATCATTTATGGTGGTGGTGCCTTGTGGAAAGAAAGGAAGGGAAGGAATACAGTTGACTTCATGTTTTACATTGCTCTGCATTTAGGAGTTGAATGAAGGAAATGGTTGAAGGCCACTGCTATTCATCATGTTTGTTTCATCTTTTTCAGTACCCACGGATGGTCAGGTTTTGCAGCAAATTCCTTATACCACAGCATATCCCTTTATTGGGCAGTGAGTGAGCAATAGAAGCAAGAGCTTCCCTTTTTGTTCTGCGCAAAACTTCACCGAATCTGGTGAGCAAGTTGGAACATAATTGTTCATGGCTGCTTAATTTTGATGCTACATTTAGAGCTCAGAAAGATCGAGATGCGAACTGTGAGCAAAAGTATTCCTAATATTTTGGGCATGGCATATTCGGTAGCGAGACTCAAACACCTCTCAATAAAGGAATCCATCCGTTGTGGTACTGAGCCTTGCAATATTTGCTTTGCTTTTGTTCTTGGTATGGGACCCATTCAAGAAATTAAAATTTATTAGAGCTGTTAGCAGGATGAAATAAAAATCGATATAATTCAATCGTATACGGGTACGTCTACATCGTTCGCACATGAGCCTTAAAATTCAGTACAAAAACATATGGTAAGCAATATTTTCAAATTATTTTTATTTTAAAGTTAATCTGCAATGTACACATTTATGTGGATGGTGTAGTGATTGGCTTTGCAGCCTTGGGATCAGTGCGGACTTTCTTCTGCCGTTGATCTGTACCCTTTTTTAGATGTTTACGAGAAAAGCGCAGGTTACGTAGAAACTTTGGGTCAACCTAGTTTTGAGAAATGAAGAAATGCTGTGTAAGTTTTATAAAGCTATATTTTCAAACTTATGAAGAATGTTAGCCAACTTTTAACTTACTCCTTTCAGGGAAGGATGCCGACTAGCACGGGGTTTCTTTATCTTATTCCTGTGAGCCTTACGATCTATAAAGAAATATAATTTAATATACAGGCATTTTAATTAACTGTAAAATAGCCAAAACAATCTCTTAGCACATACTTTGATTGTGATTAGTGTGATTCTTTGACTTCGCCATTTCGAACCTATGATAGAAAATAGACTATTTAAACCCAAACATTATACAAAATACATTTAAATAATAAGTATAGACGTATGGATTAAGTGGAGCATACGATGCTTTATAAATTTGTTTGTAAAACGTAGATTAAATACGATTTAAAATATATTACCTCAAACAGATCGCCACACAAAATAACAAGATGGAGGAATACTTCTAGTGGCGCCACCTTGCATGTGGATCTGTTTGCCACATACAACCACTGATCTACCGGCGAAACGTTGTGATTAATCATTATTTATTATATATTGTACGCAAAATGGTGTTAGATTTAGATTTATTTCGGCCTGATAAAGGCGGGGACCCGGAGAAGATAAAAAAGAATCAAGAAAAACGGTTTAAAGATGTTAAAATAGTGGACCAAGTTGTGGAAGCTGATGCCAAATGGAGAAAGTGTGAGTGGTGCTCTACTACTGCCTTGTCGATTTTTACCTTTAATAAATTGATAAAGTCATATGTACAGGGAAATTTTATTGATGATTTCGAGCTTATTATTTTCCTCATTGATTAATTCGAACATAAATTCACATAGCGTAGCAGTACTGATCAGTTTTTTTATTATTATATAATCTGATGCAATAAGTTACAGGGTGCCCTAAAGCTGAAATTTTTAAAAATGCTTACAGGGAGTGCAATGCTAAACTTGTGAAGAAGTCTACCCATATTAAATTATGTGCTATGCATCATTTGAAAGATCATGATGAATACATTATGGACAAAATAATTTCAGGGAGGGAATTCGTCTATTTTTATAAGAAAGATGAAAATATGCAGCAGTTTAGCATGGCAGCCAATGGAGAAATAATAGAAACTGCAGAATGTTGGTTAGGCTAGGATATAGGTTAGGCCAAGTTAGGCCAGCAAGGGGTCTGGGGAGCGCAGCATCATCATCCCATTCAAGTTGGGGTGTTATTCAACATAACATCCCCCAGTGAACAGTTTGACTGCAACATTACGGTGGCCCCGGCAATGTTTTGGGGGAAAAGAGACTCATCGTTGGTTCGAAGCGCGTAGTACTTCGCTGGGGGATGTTATGTAGTACCCAAGTTGGGGCCCTCCGTCAGGTTGTCACTTCATTCATTTTTGGTTCATTTACTTATGAAGTCATTTAAATGAATTATTTGCTCATTTTCCTCTTTTATCTAATTCCTGCATGCCAGGCCCGGACTGGCCTATGGGGCGAAGGGGCGATCACCCCTGGGGCCAACTGGGTTAGAGGGCCAACTTTGCCCAATTAATCCTAACTGCATAATCTGCATTCATATGATATTGTAGAATCTACAAACTGCACATTTACGCAAAAGAAGGGGGGCCATTCTTTAATACTCATATATTTTTTGGGGGAAAAAAATGCTTTACCATTACTGTATTTTAGGAAAAAATTTGCTAGAAATTTCTGTATTTTGGAAAAAAAAAATTGCTAGAAATTTCTATATTTTGGGAAAAAAAATTGGTAGAAATCTCTATATTTTGGAAAAAGATTGTTAGAAATTTCTGTATTTTGGAAAAAAAATTGCTAGAAATTTCTATATTTTGGAGAAATATGGCTAGAAATTTCTGAATTTTTAAAAAAATTGCTAGAAATGTCTGTATTTTTGAAAAAATTGCTAGAAATGTCTGTATTTTTGAAAAAGTTGTATATTTTGGGGAAATAATTCTATAAATATTACTAAATGTTAGGATAAAATTACTATCATATGGTTTCACAATATTATTGGTAAAAAGAAAAAGGCCACATGAAGGGGGAGAATGTCCACCATTTGTGAACCACCACCCCCTTTCAACTCATGTTATAGCCAGGGCCACGCATAGTGGAAGGGGGGCCCGCCCAACCCCCCAAAAAATTCTGACACATAGGCTAATAGATAACTGGCAAAATAGTCAGTTTTGTTGGATTTTAGCCCATTTTTGAGTGTTTTTGAGCAAAAAAGTCGCCTGCAGCGCCATTTTGTGTCAATTTATTCAATTATGAACAAAAACTTTCAAATTTGGACCTGCGGCCAAAAAATTTGAAATTGCATTTTTGGGTCTTCTCCCCCCCCCCTTCCCCCTTCCTGCAAAAAGTTGAAATGACGTCGCTGCTATGGGATAAAAGCTGGTCCTAGCCCCTGGGGCCAACCACTAGCCAGTCCGGCCCTGCTGTATGCCATTATTGACGGCACATATATCACATTTTTCTGGATACATATATCACCAATAATTGTATTCTAACTCAAATATTCTGATTTTAATTTTAAGTACGGCATCAAGCTGACAACTGGAATAAATTAAAAAATTTGTGTAGTAAGGAAATCGGCGACAAAATGAAAGTAAGTTATGTTGGACATAAGTTTTTACAAAATGTTCCCTATTAGTGTAGGTTCTTATTAACGCTAAAGTAAATATTTAGAAAAAAGAACCTGCAGGAGATGCAGACGCCTTGCCTGATTCAATCAGCTCACAGATGGATAGCTTAACTTCGGACACACTCCGCACTCTGACCATTACTCAATTGAAGAAAGTTCGTTCGCTAATGGATTCAGCAATTGTCAAATGCCAGGAAGATGTCACTATTGCAGAGAAAGAGAGGAATGAAACGGTAAAGGAAATTGGCAACTTGCTACATGAGTCTGTGGTCATCAGTAATAACGAGGTTGGTCCCTTTTCTGTTTAGATATAATTGCCTCGTTTCGGTGTGAGATTATACAGATTTCTTTTGTTTTTTTTTTGTTTAAAGGATGAAAATGGCGTTGTTCGAACATTTGGCGATATAACTCAAAGGAAGAAGTATTCCCACGTTGATTTGATTCACATGATCGACGGAATGGATGGTGAACGAGGAACTGTAACAGCCGGTGCACGTGGATATTATCTGATGGTCGGATTTCCCATATTTTCCCTCTTAAGCTAATTTATGGAATATTGTCTCAATGATCAATTTATATTTCATGTGACTAGAATGCTGCAGTATTCTTAGAACACGCGCTCATCCAGCTGGCACTCCGTATCTTGCACGAAAAGAAGTACAAGCCATTGTACACGCCTTTTTTCATGAGGAAGGACGTGATGCAGGAAGTGGCCCAGTTGAGCCAGTTCGACGAAGAGTTGTATAAAGTTATCGGCAAGGGAAGCGAAAATGCCGAGGATAAGTCCGTAGACGAGAAATATCTCATTGCAACTTCCGAGCAACCCATCGCAGCATTCCATCGGGACGAATGGATCGCCGTGGAGAGTCTCCCAATTCGTTATGCCGGCCTGAGTACCTGCTTCAGGCAAGAAGTGGGCTCGCATGGCAGAGATACTCGAGGAATCTTTCGTGTTCATCAATTTGAAAAGGTATATCCTAATCTACTATATATTGATTATAAAACTGTATACGATGAGCTATTGCTTTTTTATGTGGAACTTTTGTAAAGACGAAATATAAGACAGGTATAAGACAGGCCTTTTTTTTGCTATGACAGTCCTGCCTGAAGATAAGCTTTTTTATATAGTTTTATTATTTCTTTGTTAATTAGTGTGTTTTTGGCTGTAGAGGGCCACAGTTGATGAAAACTATTCAGGCGCGGATCCGGGGGGGGGGGGGTGGTGAC
>JAQIXP010005566.1:0-10324 GCA_034700285.1 Proteroiulus fuscus
CAATCCTTTTATTTTTTCTTAATTTCTATTGGTGGAAAATCTTTAGAAAATTTAGAGTAATTATCACTCCAGAACGGAGCCATTATCAGGTGAGATAATGCACCAGAGTGTGTTATTACGAGTGATGTGATTACAACAGAGAATTATACAAAGTGTTCATGATTATTATTTAACCAGTGTAAGTATAGGCCTAAACAGAAAAGGAAAAAGTGGTTGATGCAATTAATTTATTTGTTATTCGTTCTCATTGTATAAATAGTTTGCACTGGCAATCAATTAAGTCAATTAGCTGATAATATTATTGAAATAAACCAGCTGGAATTCAGCAGATCCTCCATGGCTGCAGCAAGTGTGCTTTTGACAAACGGAATTGAGTTAAAGAGGAAGCTATAGGGGGCGCTATTTGTTTCTATTATAGTGATGCCGCCATTTTGTTTTTGAGTAAATCAGTGGAGAGGTTGAAGTGTATATAACTCGAATAACGTATAACCTGAAGTGCATATCGATGGCTTAATTCACAATGGCGAATAAGCCAATTTGTCAAAAATGATCGGATAATGTACCACTGTGATCCTGGAATTGTCCCCAATGAACCTAAAGTTACAGAAATTAATTAAACCGATAATGGTTAAAGTTACAGAAGTGAACAGTAGAGAATATCCAACAAGGTATCATTCTTTAAAGTTACGAGTAGTGAATGGTACCATTCGTCAGTTTACATTTTAAAAATTTCTCGAGACCTGGATTTTTACTAAATTTAATTACAAGTGCAGCGAATTTGACAATTTTTGCTAATTTTTTTTCATTCTTTGCAAATACGCTACTTCACACTTAATTTATTTCGCTTTCCTGTAAATTTAATCAATGTTAAACTAGCGAATTTGCATTTCTCAGCCTTTTATTTCTCCAATATGACTTAATTATTTTACTAATTGAATTATTTAACAAAAATGAGCACATTCCCTATAATATATATTTTTTTATCTGTTAATCTACCAAATTTCAGCCTTTTAAACATTGTTTATTTCCAAGTTATGCCATTTTTCCATAAAATCGCTATTATCTCAAATGCAACTTTTGGCTTATTCGCTACTTGTGAAGTAAGCCATCGATATAAAATGAATAACGTATAATCAGAAGTTTTTATTTTGTTAGGAGAAAACTGTTGTTATTTGGTATATACATGTAAATTACTTTTGAAATTCTCGGAGTTTATTCAAATGCTGTAACCAAGTTTTAATTAAAAATTTACAACTTTATTCTTAAGTAAATATATTAATTTAAATTGTATCATTGGTTTCTAGTCTAACTGAATACCATTAGATCAAATGCATTTTTTGCCACTTAAAAATATCGTTTGGGTGTAAACATTTGTGCTACTTTCTGGGATGTGTTCTAATGAATGTGACTAAATTGGCAGCTGCAGTGACAATAAATAATTGGAATTGCCCATTATGTGTCAAATCAAAAGTCTGAAGGATTTCAACAGAAATTTAATTAAAAAAATTAGGGAAAGATAAGCAAATATATTTTATGTGAATTAACGTGATAAATTATAAAATATGACTTGTTTTTATGGACCATCCTGCATTTAATAAATGCAACCCCTTTGCATGCAGTTAACTGATAATAGTTGTAATTATGAAATATAATATACTATATAATTATGGTTACTAAAATTCTGGGAAATTTTTGCGGAAGGATTTTTATCTATTTTTTTCCTAGGAACATATACTCGAATTTAAGAAATGCACCACTTTAGAAAATATTCACATAATGCATAATGCACCATTTGACACAAAAATAAACTATTTTAAGCCGTTTTGGTAAGACCGTTTAATTTTCATAACAGATGAAAACTAACATGAACCTCTATTTTATTATGGTCTTAACTGTAGTTGATCTCTTTTCAACACAGATTGCACCATGTGTCTATGTAAAATAACATGGACCGCCATTTTATTATGTTCTTAACTGTAGTTGAACTCTTTTCATCACAGATGGCGCCATGTGTCTATGTAAAATAACATGGACCGACATTTTTAGTATGGGCTAAACTGTAGTTGATCTCTTTTTATCACAGATGGCGCCATGTGGCTATGTAAAATAACATGGGCCGCCATTTTAGTATGAGCTGAACTGTAGTTGAACTCTTTTTATCACAGATGGCGCCATGTGTCTATGTAAAATAACATGGGCCGCCATTTTAGTGTGGGCTAAACTGTAGTTGAACTCTTTTTATCACAGATGGCGCCATGTGTCTATGTAAAATAAAATGGACCGCCATTTTAGTATGGTCTAAACTATATAGTTGAATTCCTTTCATCACAGATGGCGCCATGTGTCTATGTAAAATAACATGGACCGCCATTTTAGTATGGTCTTAACTGTAGTTGAACTCTTTTTACCACAGATGGCGCTTTACATCTGAAAGGAGAGTATTGTAGCAGCAATAACAAACACTTAACTGAATTTGGAATTTATATTGGTATTAAATTATAAAAAGAAAAAGCAAATAAGGAATTTTAGGTTTTATGCTGTTTTTATCAGAAATTATGAACTATAGAATTTTCGATGATAAATACTGCATTTTTGCAGCTATATTGGCAGCTTGGTCCGTAAGTCGCACAACGCAGCCATCGAGCACTACTCATTTACACCTTTGTAATTGTGTTGCGTGATTTACGAACCTCACTGTATGTAATTATTAGGCCTAATGCGAATAAGTTATAGTTAGTGCGGAATTGAAATTCCCCAAATAATACTAAAATCTATTTTATTAAATTACTAATGAATTTCTCGGAGATAATCATCAGATTAGCCTTCAGCCATTAAGTTATATTATTTAATTATTAATTAGGAACCTCTCATTCGAATTTAATTTAGCATTTAATTGCTTTATGGAAACGAAGCTCCCACTTAAGTATAATTAAAACTATCCTACATAACTTGATTAATTAATATTTAGGTTATAGGTGACAATGACCTGCTATGTTCATGTACTTAAAATAATTGTAGTAATCATACTAACCTGGAAAATTAGGGGAAAATAGGTTTTTAAAGGAAAAAGCTGGAGAAAATCCAAAACATAGTTGATGTCGGGAAAATTAAAGGGAATGTCCCAATTTGTAACAAGTCATTTTTAAATTGTACACAATTACAGCAGATTTTCCTTATTGAAGAAATTACGACGTTTGTAAAATGCATATTAAGCACTATCTTTCCATAGTGCCCTCTAGGACATGCATGACTACGTGTTTCACTAGAGCTTTTGCTTTTTATCCAGTAGATGGCGCTACATAGTGTCATTAAAATGGCGCCTACTTTGACTTCGCATTTTCAATCAAATCCAAGTATTCAGGAATTTTATTTATTAGGCTCAAATCAAATTTGAATTTCCATGACTTTCCTAATTTTTCAGGCATTTCTTCCTTACAACCCACTTTTTTTTAAAGTGGGACTGTCCCTTTAATGACAAACACTGATTTTTTTTCCGTTCAATCTTTTTCTTCCAGGTAAAGTGGTGCCATTCCTTGAGCTAGCCGTGGCTCACGGCTCGGCACTGACCATCCTAGCCATCAGCTTCGAGCGCTACTATGCCATTTGTAAACCGCTGAAGGCCGGTTACAAGCTGACCCGTATGCGAGCCCTGGTCATCATCGTCTCCCTGTGGCTCTTCGCCACCCTGGTGACCAGTCCCATCATCGCCACGACCAAGTACGAGATGGTGCCGTACAACAGCGACGAAAACCTGGTGCCGGCTTGCCACACGGGCGTGCAGGAGTCGTGGGAGCAGGTGTACCACTTCACCATAACGGCCATCTTCTTCGTGCTGCCCATGGTCATCCTGGTGGTCATCTACGCCATCATCGTGCGCCACCTGATGGCCACGCCCATGATCATGGGCACCAAACTGGACACGGCCAACATGAGGGCCCGCAGGCAAGTGGTCATCATGGTGGGCACCGTGGTCGTCTTCTTCTTCATCTGTCTCTTGCCCTTTCGGGTGCTAGTCTTCTGGATCATTATGGTGCCGGACATCAGGTCACTGTCCATGGAACAGTTCTATAATTTGCTCTACTTCTGCAGGATCATGTGCTACATCAATTCGGCCATTAACCCCATCCTGTACAATCTGACCTCGACCAAGTTCAGGCAGGCCTTCCTGAGGGCCCTCGGACTGAGGAAATCGGACAAGAGGCATCGGCTGGACAGGCAGACCACTTTCAATACTACTTATACCTCCCTGTACAGTAGTCTCAAGGTAAGGGCAGTGGAAAGGACACTCAATGGGCACCAGGTGGTGCGGCAGAATAGCGCTCAGGACAGTGCCGTGTGACGTCATAGGGCCCACTGGCCGGCTGGTGTAAATATGATCATGTGTATAAAATGAATTTGTACTGATATTCTAGTCCTGTCGTTTTGGCGTGCCTTTCATGTATTGCTGCTGCTGCTTCTCATCTTATGGGGTCGTTCATAAATTGCGTTTGCATTTGGAGGGAGAGTGGGAGAGACACTGTCAGTGGGAAAAGAGGGCATTCTGCAAACTTTTTTTAGAAAAGGAAAAAAAAGGGGGTTGGGTCATAAGACAATCAATCTAGCTGAATGGTGGGGGAGTATCCTATAGTATACTGTTTGTGGGATAACCCCCTCCTACCACTATGGCATCGTGATGTGCTGATCGTAGGGTACTGACAAGTGAGTTGAATTGAATTTTTTTTATGATAAAAAACTACAAGAAATTCGATGTAATATTTAAATATTTTCCTAAGGATAGTAAAGAATTGTTAGAAATTCAATTTAACGATGATGTTTAAGTCACCACTTTATGACGTTGGAGTATTCTCCTAAATGTGGGATTACCCCCCTACCAAATGGCATCATTATATGCTGATCGCAGGGTACTGAGTTGAATTGAATTGAATTAAACTGCAGAAAAACTGTGACAAAATTTCATCTTAAAACTATAAACAACACCGTGTATGTACAAACCTACAGTGGCGTAGCGAGGGGGGGGTGGGCAGGCCGCCCCGGACCCCACATTGAAGGGGGCCCTAAATTTTGGTGCCCATTCCCCTAAATAAATAGCACTTCAGGTCATTTTTAGCTCATTTTTGACTTTTTTTTGGTAGAAAAAGACGCCTGCGGCGCCATTTTTGTAATTAGTACCATAATTTAAGAGAATTTTAGGGGCCTCTACTTGCCTTGGGTACCCGCCCCGGGTCCCTTTTACCCTTGCTACGCCGCTGCAAACCTACAACACGTGCAAGCTGCAGTTTTACATTAAAAAATATTCAGTTTTACATTAAAACACCTGCCGATTAAATTAAAAACACTGCTTTTACATTAAAGGGAAAGTCCCACTTCGAAATTGTGGGTTGTAGGAGGAAGAGCATAAAAACGTAGGAAAGGCTGGCATGGAAATTCCAATTGGATTTAAACTCACCAATCATTAAATAAAATGTCCTGAATATTTGGAATCGGATGAAAATGCAAAGCCCAAGTATTCGCCATTTTACTGACAGTATGTAGCGCCCTCTACTGGATAAAAAGCATTAACTATCATAGGACACGTAGACACGTATGTCCTAGAGGGCGCCACCAACTTTCAGTGTCTGCTGAAATCTATGGAAAAATGGCGCCTGACCTGTATTTGGCAAAATATTTTAATTTCTTCAATATGGAAACTTTGCTGCAATTATTATTGTTACAGCCATTCATATCTAGTGAGTGTGAACAACTTTAAAGTGTTACGAAGTGGGACTTTCCCTTTAAAATTATACAGCAGTTTTTTATCAGACTATGTAAGTTTTGTATCATTTAAGTGTTTCACCATTATTCTAACTTTTTGGTTTTATAATAAAAACATTTCTGCAGTTTTGACATAATTAAAAACATACGTTTTGCACTTTATTTTTGGACTTAATTTTGCTGGGATTAAATTTTGAATTAATAGACATTTTTATTAGACATTCAACCCATCATATACTGGATATCATGCAAACGTAATTTATTAACAGCCCTTGATTTGATTTTGTTTTTCTGACCTTAATTGTCTGCATCTTGGTGCCATATACATGTACAAATGATCTGCTTTTGAAATAGATAATATATAAAGAGAATATTTTAATTTATTTGAAAAAGAAACTTTTAAAAATTTAAAGAGTTGGGATGCCCGATTGTGCATTTGTGCTTATAATTAAGATTGCCTTCAATGAGAAATTTGATGACTGGAGTTTGAGAAATAAAATTATTTTCCATATTTTATGGAGCAAGCGCAAGACAATCACCAAATCATGTCTTTATTTGTTTTAAGAAATCCATCTACCTTCAGAGTTTTCAGAGTTAAATTAGTTTATAAAATTAATTAGTAAAATTGTACGCCCCCAGAATTTATAGTTTTAAATATTAATATACTTAGTATATTAAATTAAAAAGAGACATTTTTAAATGCCTTTAACGATGCAATTATTAATTAACTTAATATTTATCTTATAATTAATTTTAATTATTTTAAAGTAGGCCAAATGATAGCTTTTTTGCCTCATCTGAAATACATGCAATAATAATTCAATATACTGTATCAGTTTTATATTATGAAGGATGGCATGCCATATTTGAAAATTTCTCTTCAGGGATATTGGAGATCTTTGCTCTCACTTCAAGGATCACCGAAAACTTCAAGGATTTATTGATATCACAGGACCTTGCTCTCACATTTGGCCTAGAAAACTTCAATGTGGTATGTAGTTCAACATTTATTTCAGAAATTATGCGTTGTCACATGTTTAGGTTTATTTACAACGCATTTTTCCACTAGACACATACTGCGTCCGTCAGGTGGCTCTGTGCTCGCACAGCCATATGACAGACGCATCCCAAACAAGTAGTAAATGGATGCCGAGATTTAACAGAAATCTGTTCATTCTCCTGTAATTTTTAAACTATCATAAATAACATAAATATTTTTTTTCCACGTAGAGTTTTCGTTGAAATATACCAGCAGGTCTAAAGCTTGAAAAAATGACAGCAACAAGGATCGATTTGGATAAGCACTTGTGGGATCAAAGCACATTTTTTGGTCGTTTAAAGCATTTTTTCTGGGTAACGGATCCAAGAACAGTAATAGTGGGAGATGAGGAACTGGATAAAGCCAAGGAATTGCTACAACTCTATAGGTGCACCTCATAATTCCCAGCAAGAAAAGTTCCACAGAAAAATTGCTGAATTTCTATGGTTTTAATAATGTTAAAGTGTAGATAATCAGGTGGCATATGACTATAAGGATTGCAGAAAACTGCAGTTATTGTTATGGAAAATTTAAGTTTTTCCTCACTTTTTTTGCATGTGTTACTGTTTTTCTTACTGTAGTAAGGTACCCATACCATAGTTTCTCTGCAGTTTTTGTTTAATAACATCTGAAATTCTGCACATTACTGTATGGAACTTTTGGCATTTGGGAAATGCATTATCCTGAAGTGTCCAAAGGCATTCTAATGATTGTTGCTTTTTAATTTTCTACAGACAAGGGAAGGAACCGTTGGGTACAACAGCTAAGGATGTGATCTATGCGAAGAAACTGTATGAATCTGCTTTTCATCCGGATTCCGGCGACAGGATGAATGTTATTGGAAGGATGTCGTTCCAAGTCCCAGGAGGAATGATTATCACGGGTTGTATGCTGCAATTTTACAGGTAGAAATATTGAGTTGGGCTATTTTGTGGTTTCGATAAGTACTGTATTTTGTGCAGATCCAGAGATTGACCTTATTGGTGGCAGACTGGCGGTACTCAACAATAGTGCCCCTGCCACATTATTACCACTTCTAAAAGTTAGCAAATTACCCTCCTAGCAAAGAAAGTTTCATATTGAACTGCATGGACTGTGAAGTACTGCAGAAAGAGCTGTGGCTTTAACAGTAATTAACAGTGAAAACAAAACTGTAAAATAAGTGCAATTTTTATAAACTTTTTTAACGTAGAATTAAAAAAAAATTCTGCAGTGTTTGTTTTTTAACAATACTTTAGATTATGAACATTTTTAATTTTGAACTTTTCTTGCTGTTATAAAGCCTTTTGACAAGTAATAATGACTGCACTTCGGTGAAAAAATGATCTCAAAATTAAAATTCCGGACATTCTGGATCAAAATCTAGCCCCTAAGTAATGTTTCTCTTAATTTTGTGAAAAAAAGAAAATTTTAAATAATGCAGGCCGGTTTTAATTACACCAACATTAGTAGGCCTACAGGAAAACTGAAGGTGTATGGTAACACTATCGTTTATTGAAAGGTTTCATAATCTATTGGCAATTCTGTCCTGTGAAAAATATTATCATTCTTGATTTTGCAAAAATATATTTAAAGTAATGTCGGTCTCGCATTCAGGTAATCGTGGTTCTCGATTTCTAAATTGTTGGATCCCTAATTACAGTAATGGAGAACTTGATTTTTTTGATAGAACAGCTCCTCAGGTGATCTTTTGGCAATGGGTTAATCAATCCTTCAATGCCTTAGTCAACTACACCAACCGTAATGCTGAATCGGACATCTCCCCAAAGTAAGAGGAAATTTGTGATTTTTGTCGGCCTTCCTTTTGCTGTTTTCTAATTAATGCATAAGTAAATTTTTATTAATTTAATGTTCTGCTAGCCGAATTGGAATTGCTTATGTTTCAGCAACTTCAAGTGCCCTATTGGCCGCTTTAGGATTAAAAAGTTTTCTGGAGAAAGTGAGTTTTTTTTTTATACAGAAATATTGCATCCCTAATCCCTTACAAAAAATAGTCTGGATTTTTTTGTCTTAAAATATAAATTATTTGGCCCGGAAATCGAGATTTTCACTTGAGATTTCTAAGAAATTAAGATTTTTTTTATCGCAATTTGGATTTTGGTCTAAAAATCATAATTCTGAAATCCCAATTTCAGAGTTTCTGGATTTTCAGGATTTCTGAAATCAAGATGTAATAAGATTTTGATGATCAATCTTATAATCACTATTAAATAATCAAGATTTTGGCAAAGTCATAGTTTCTAAAATCACACCCTCTATGAATATTTGATATTGATTTAAAATAAAATCACGATTTGGGCTTTATTAAGCATAGCATATATTCCCCGTTTAATATTTGTATCAGAGGACTTCTCCTTTCGTACTTCGTTTTGTGCCTTTTGCTGCCGTGGTGGCTGCAAACTGCGTGAATATACCGTTAATGCGTCAAAGGTAATTTATCCTTTGCGTTATACGTATATGCAAAACAACATCACGTAAATAAGTTTTGATTTCGTTTTTTTAGCGAGCTAACTGATGGCATTTTAGTATTATCAGAGGAAGGGAAGCCTTTAACCGAATCAAGGGTACGGTGGAACATTTGCAATTTGCTACTCATGCACTCAATTCTTCAATTTTTACTAATAAAAGCCTGTTTTACTAGTTAGCTGCTGCAAAGGGAATAACTCAGGTGGTGATTTCTAGAGTCGTTATGGCAGCACCGGGAATGCGTAAGTAGTTAACTTTCACATTTCTATAATTTTTATGTTAAATATGTCATTTGTATTCCTGACTAGCTTAACAGTTGATATGCAAATGTGCTTTATGTCGCTGATTGTTAGTCAAATATTGTAGACATCCAAGTTAGTTCTATCAGGGGTATTGTATGCCTTAGTTTTCCTATACGTTGTTGGTTCCTGTATTTTGAAATTTTCCTTTTATGCTCCTTATATTTTGCTCATTATTTTAAAATTTGCATTCATTTTATTCTTCATTTTCGTGAATTCCATAAGGTGCATTACAAATTAAAGTTGGATTAAATTTTACCTTTTTTTGATAGTTTTAACTCATTACATGAAAATTATGCCCAGCCAGGAATGTTTATTGAACAGAGGTAGTTCTTCGTGTAAGGATAATCCACTATTTTGGTAATTGTCATGAACTTTGCAAGGGGTTATCAGGTCTATATTATCAATAAATATTCCATTACAGTCATACTATTTTGGAAAAAAGTATCCTATAAAATTCATACAATGTGGTTAAAATTTACTCAAAAGTTCCTATATTTATGGAATAAATTCTATAATATTCCTAGATATTTTTTTTAAATTTTTTAAAATGATTCCCTTATTTTTTTTAGAAAACAATTAATATAATATTCATATATTTTTTGAAGGAGGCGGGGGAACTATAATCTTCCTGTATTTTAACGGGAAAAAAAGTAGGTAATGAATGGTGTAAATATGATTTATGACCATTTCTTATAGTCGAGGCAAAATAAGTTTGTGCATGCCTGTGCAAGGGGTGGCACAGGGCATGCACAAACTTATTTTGCCT